>JAOXJM010000008.1:9079651-9098578 GCA_026413425.1 Tringa solitaria | reverse complement strand
CCGCCCCCTCGCTCTGCTACCTCTCTCCGCCTGCTCCCTCCAACACCTGAGGGCCACTTCCCTCACACTGTGCACGCGTGCGCCTTCCCACCGAAATTCCCACACTTCCGCTCTCGCCCGGCACGCGCTCGGATCCAAAGACATCTCCTTCCTTTCAAGTGCTAAAAAATGTGAAGGCTGAAAACCATTTCTTAGGCCTTTTTGTTTAACATGGGGCAATTTCTGTCTTTCCTCCTAAGAAATAGAAGAACAGTTTTTGCTAACTTAAAATGAAGCTTGCTGAGGAACGGAAATTTCAATGTCAAGAGCTTATGTTTCAGAAAATGCAAAATGATTGCAAGTAATTTTGGTGGTATTGGTCTTATCGCTGCATGGAGCTCTCACTCCCACCAGTCATGCAAATGCAACAAACCAGAACGAATGCTCAGCAAACATAGAACACACAAAAGTGTGATTGTCCTTTGAGTAATATTTTAACTATGACAAGGGTCAAATAAAGTACCAATGATGACGTGATTTGGTTTATAAGCAATAAAAAGCCCATAAAACCAAGGAGTATTTACATTAAATATTTTGTATGACTGCATGGGTGCTGATAAAAAAAGAGTAGGGTCTAGATAGAAATAGCTTTAGATCTTTCCAGATGCTTATCTTTTTTTTATCTTTTTTTTTTTTTTTTCAGAAATCTGAAAGACAAATTCAGCATGCTCCTCTTTCTGGGATATTTTCACTACCAGACACCAGAATCAGCATTGACGATGCAGATCTTTTATTGTGGGATTTTTCTTAAGTCCAGTCATGGTGAGGTATTATTTGACCAGATCAGCATCTTTTCTGCTTTCCTATTAGAGTGGAATTCCTACCATTTCTCCCAGCGTGGTTTAAGATGCTTAAGTGAAGAGGAGGCAGAGGAAGCTATCAGGGAGACTTTTGGGGGAATGACAGGAAAAATGTCACACATAGTTCTGCACAAGGTGAGAACATCACCCACTTTTGGTGTCAATGTGATGAGTTTGAGGGTGGAGATTCCCTGTCTGTCTTCTTCCTCAGCTGTGGTTCTGATACGTCACTAGACATGAACTGTCTGATGAACAGCATCCAGCCCTAACCATATATTTACAGTGCCTGTTAGCTGTTTGGTGGTGCGACTGCACTCTTTCCAGATGGGTGTTTGTTTCCAGCTGAACCTCCACCTTGCATCCAAGCCAACTACACAGTTCCCACCCACTTACCACCCAGTCTTTCCTGAAGCTTGCAGCTTTCTCGGCATCTTTTGCTATTTGCTACTAGAACACTGGCGACAGCTTTCCTCCCAGTACTGGAAGACATAAATGAAGTATGTCGGAAGAGTGGACATCCACCATCTACAGCACTCGGCCTTCTCCAGGTGGTACTCTCCAGACTGGATGACCTTGGCTTGGGAGAAAATTCCTGTTTTCAGATCTCTGGATAGTGAGTAAGGAAAACTGAACTTTCATCTCTCTGAGCAGGAGTTGCTACAGAATACTTCCTGTCAGGAGATCTGCGGAAACCTAAGAAAAAATTAACAACATGGCACAGATGCTCCAGAGCAGCCTTGAGGACTCATTTCTATAACAGCACAAAAACTAACAAGAAATAGTTACTACCCTACATTCTTTAACATAGATATTTTCCTGTGCAAGGATTTTGGCCTATATTTGATGCCAGGATTCTCCCGTGGGCTGCCTTTCTCCTGAATGTGGGTAGATGAGACACAGCCTAAGGATCTCTCCTCAGGTGAAGAACGGAGGGCAATCTCTTTCAAATTGTTGTCCTAAGCTCTTTTTGACTATGTCTAAAAGATGAGCTTAGGATTCATGGAACCACTGTGTACTTGGGAGTTATTATCCACATAGTTGGTCCGTATTCTGCATGTTCTTCATTAAAAAATTTATAAAAAGAGAAGACATACAAACACACACATTGCCCAGAAGCCTGTTTCCCGAAGTGGCCTGTCTTTAACAGCAGCAAGTTGGAGACAACTTCGGACAAGCACAAGAACATCTAGTGATATTTCTCTAGGATCTGTGTCTCAGTTTGCCTATGAGCTAGAGTGCTATATTTGTCTTTAGTAGCTCTTGAAGACATTTTTGTATTTATTAAAGCTTGTACCAAGTCTGTGTGGTGCAGTTTAGCTATTTGTGGATGAAAAAGAAGTATTTGTGATTATTTTGAACCCACTGTCTGATCATTTCAATGAACCCCCCCTTGTCCTGTATTATTAGGCTTTTCATGTTCTAAAGCTGTTCTATACTGTTGACCATCTTGTTGAATCAGACTGTAAAAGCATCTGACAGATCTTATGATAAGTATGAATGAAGACTGAATGAACAGATGTGGTTGAGTAAGCACACAAAGAAAAAGCAGAACAACACTCAAAAGACTGGCTTGTACTGATAACAAAGGATGCCGGTTCCAGCTATAAAACTGATGAACATACTGCTTTTGGGAAGTCCAGAAGGCGTGAACCCTGATAAGTTCACAGCATAGATAACTCATCAATGGAAAGCAGTGCATTTACAGAACATCACACATGCTATTCCTTTTTCTATTGGAGACCAGCAGGAAGAAAAATTCTACTGAAGGACTGTCCCATAGTAACTGTGGACATCTGCAACACATTGAAGCTGCGACCAAAAACTGGTTTGTCATTGCCAGTCAAGAAAAGCCTTAAAGATGGGATGACAACTCAACAGCCTGTGTCCGTCATCATCATCAATGTTGAAGCCCAGTGATCCTGGCCAGACCTCTGGAACACACACATTTTGGTGCTTGTGAATACATGGAAGTGAGAATGTGTTTTAATGAAATCACCTGCCTTAGCTATTTCAGGAATGAAAAGCACCTTTCCCTTCTACAGTGAGTTCTGTTACACTAATTTCTTACAAAATCATCATTTGGCAGGGTCAAGATATAAAAGAGGTCACTCTTTTTCATAGAAAGATGCCTGGTAATTCTGAGGTGACCTATGTAGGGAGAACCTAAATATCAAGGGGGGAACCATCTGGGGAAGTTTGGAAGGAGCTGATAGGGGGCTGCAGCCTGCCACTTTGGACACAAGTGCACATCAGGGCTACCCCTCCCTGCAGGAAGCATATGTGTCTTGAGAAGGCAGTTCCCTCCCCTTCATAGAATCATCAAATGGTTTGGATTGGAAGGCACCTTAAAGATCATCTTGTTCCAACCCCCCTGCTGGGCAGGGACACCTCCGACTAGACCAGGTTGCTCAAAGCCCCATCCAGCCTCTTCCGGAACCCCTCCAGGGAAGGGGCATCCACAGTTTCTCTGGGCAACCTTCTTCACAGTGAGCGTGCCAGAGCCCTGGAGCAGACTGCCCGGGGAGCTTGCGGAGTGCCCTTCTTTGGCTTTTCAAGACTTTTCTTTTGGATTTCAAGACTTTTCTTTTGGATTTTCAAGACCCACCTGGATGCAGTCCTGAGTAACATGCTCTAACATGCTCTAGGAAATCCTGCTTCAGCAGGGGAGTTGGACTAGATGATCTCTATGGTCCCTTCCAACTCTAAAAAATTCAATGAAATTCAGTGGAATCTAATCTAAATCTCCCCTCTTTCAGTTTAAATCCATTTTCTCCCATCCTATTGCTCCACTCCCTCATAAAGAGTTCCTCCCCATCTCTCCACTAGGCCCCCCTTAGGGACTGGAAGGCCACTATAAGGTCTCCCCAGAGCCTTCTCTTCTTCAGGCTCAACAACCCCAACTCTCTTAGCCTGTCTTCATAGGAGAGGTGCTCCAGCCCTCAGATCATTTCCGTGGCCCTCCTCTGGACCAGTTCCTGTCTTACATGCCTCTTTTTCCGTAAGGATTTGCAGCACTCCAGTTGCATGAGCAACCAATTCCACCAGCTATTGCAATAAAGTTGTAGCTCTGTGACGGCAGGTGGAGCTCTAGTTCTTCCAGCTCATTTCCTAGGGTCTGTATATTTGCATATATACAGTTCTGAGAGGCCCCCTTTGCCCTTGTCTCTTGTACCAACCATCCTGCATCCCCTGCTTTTCACCACTTTCCCCCTGTAATTGTAGTCTCCAGCCACAGTCATTCCTCATATAAAGCTCTCCTGACCAGACTCGTCAACCTTCCGGCAGAGCTGCTTTTTTTGTGAGATGGATCTCATCTTTCTACACAGTCCTTTATCCTAAAAGAAGGTCCTATGGTTGTAAAAGCCAAATCCTTGAAAACACTGCTAGCTGCATGAGATGTTGATTGTACCCTCAACCCTTACTCCTAGAGCCATGTAGTCACTCCTGATGCATTCAGGCTCTTCCACTGCACCTTTTCAATTATGCATACGCAGATGAGCAGCACGTGTTTGCAGTCCAAGGCCCAGACAAACCTCTCTGCAATGTGCCAGAATCTGAGCCCCTAGCAGGCAGCAAACCTCCCTACATAGTAACTCAGGTTAGCAGACGGTCACCTCCCTCCACAACCACTTGCTTTCTCTTTGTGTAGATGCATGGTTTAGGCCCAGATGTCTCTAATGCTTCTCAAGACTTATCTTTCTTTACCTTGTTTGTAACCAAGGTACTGAACATATTCTGTCATTGCACATTTGCAGGTGGATAACGAGCCTTCCTCCCATTGCCAGAAGTCACAACCTTGCAGTCTTCCCTGTCCTTGGAGTCTCAATTTGCCCTACATTTAACCATAGACTGTGGCTGTTCCTTCTTCATCCTAGCCAGCGGTTCAGGGTCCTGTCTCTTCAGGTTATCAATGAAGATCCGGCCAATCGCTTGAGCATCTTTCTTGGTACTGGGCAGGCTGCCCACCTCCTTCCTCAGCTCTTTACCTCAGCAGCGCAGCTTTATCTTTCAAGGGCTTGCAGGTTGTCATTTCCATACAGACACCGGTGTTTCAACATCCACAGCCAAGAGCTATTTATAGATCTCCAGATAATAATTAACAACCTTAACTACAAGGTTGCCTTTTCTAACAAACAGAAATATTCAGGCAAATATCTACTGGGAAAGTAAAACATTCAACACCAAACAAAAATGAGATTGAATATCATGGGGGGAGACTCAGTGGAGCTTTGTAGTTTTAATCCAACACTATACTATATATATGAATGGGCCTGGTTTCAGACCCATTCATACTGTCTCTATTTGACCATTTATCCATGTCAGGTACCTTTATAGCTTGGGATCCCTTGCAGAAAAAAAAAAATGAACCACTTAGAAATCTCAAGGGATCAAATCTCTGCACATTTTTTTCAGACAAGAAATTGCATAGGGGCCATGATGCCCTACACAGTGAACAGAGGCAGTTTTTAGAGTTCCATGACTCACCAAAAAATGCTGGAGGTGACTATTTCTAGGAGAGGAGGATAAGAGATTCAAGAAGGAGCTAGAGCAGAGAGTCAAGCAGAAACCACAAAGACACAAGTCCATTATAAAAGTAAAATGAATGCAACAAGTGCTGCTGGTTTCCTGTGTGTCCCATTCTGATGCTTCTCATCCCAGCTGCTATGCTCATTGAATGGTTTTCACCACTGCAATCCTTGGATTTTGCACCTGAATGAAACTTGGTGCGCAAATGTGCCTCGTAAATTATTATCTGCAATAGAATAACATGGTTGATATTTTCAGTGTTTCCTGAGGTAGCTGCATACCCAGTTTTGCTTAATTTTAATTTAGCCTTCCAGCAATGAACAGGGCCTGAAATCCCCAAGTCATGCTTTTTTTTTTTATTTAGTCATGATAGAGCTGCATTCACTCAAGAAACATTTCATACAGTGCATTGCCTTGACGAGGATGCAGCTTTGAATTTTATCCGTTATGGGTCTTGCCTGTGAATCTGTAACATACAGCAACAGCTGTGTGAGAACAGACTGACAGTGGCTTCTTGTTTAGGAGTTCATAGTTATGACCTTGACTTTCAGATAATGTTTTGTTGAAACTCCCAGTGACTGCCACTCTCTCTGGGCTGCATGCTTTGCTTCTTTCAGAGGCCACACGTGTGACCTGATACTGGTTTGACTTCATTCAGCAAAAGTGCTTATTTGAAAAACTGCAAATGTGCCTCCAAGTCATAGACTAGGTGAAATGACTGTTAAGCAAGCTCAGGCCCTGCAGTAAGGCCTGCATTTATTTTTTCATTTATTTGACTCAATATCATAACATTTTGCATCAAATACAGTAAAAATGGAACGCTGGCCATAACAGTGTGAGAAGGCTGGTTTATAGCAATGTTGGATGTGATTCTCGCAGACAATGCTTCATTGAATGCGACATCTCTATGATCAGTGCTTTGGTAAAGAGAACGGGCTAATGACTGCCTCAAGGGAGAGAGTAACTAATGGGTGCAAATTTCTTCTAATATTTGCCTGTAACACTAAAGAAATTATGCATCCAGTATTGATGTAGCCAAAAGCACTTTGCTACTGAGAGACTGAGAACACAGGGCCACATTTAGCTCCAAAGGCAGGTCCTGTTCTGAAATTTCAAAATTACAACAATAATTTTTTTTTAAAATATGTATCAGGAACAAAAATTTTATTCGGAAAGAAATGAAATCCAAATGCTACATTGTGCATTGTAACTAAAGAGTGGATGTCAAGAGGATGAGGCCAGACTCTTTTCAGCGGCCCAGTGACAGAACAAGGGGAAACGGACACAAGTTGGAACACAGGAGGTTCCATCTGAGCTCCAGGGAAAAGTTCTTTACTTTGAGGGTGCCAGAGACCTGGAACAGGCTGCCTAGAGAGGGTGTGGAGTCTCTCCTTCTCTGGAGATATTCAAAGCCCACCTGGATGTGTTCCGGTCCACCCTGTTCTAGGTGACCCTGCTCTGGCAGAGGAGTTGGACTAGATGATTTCCAGAGATTCCCTTCTAAAACCCTGCCAGTCTGTGATTCTGTTATTCATATTCCCTTGTTTGTTTTCTCAGGTATGTGACACCTGACATAGCAGAAATTGTTAGTTTAAAACATAAAAACTTGTCTTCATGCATGAAATGTAGAATGGAGGAACATTGGCAGGTGGGAGAATTATACCCAGGCAATTAGAATTATATCCTGAAATATACCCAGCCCCATCACGGGAGGGTGAGCAACTTGTAAAAGACACACACATGAGCGCATGCACAGATGTGCAATAGCAACTGGGGAAACCCTTATTGCCCAGTCAGAGTAAGGAGATCATGCCCTTGTTCCTCTCAGGGCTGTCCCAGGAAAGCCTCAAGCCCCATGGTCTAGATGTGAAACCCATCACCATGAATCAATTGAGATTTTTTTCCCTCTCTCTTCTCTCTCTCTCTGCCTCTATCTCTGCCTAGGGATATGGGACTCATTATGGGATTCAGGGAGAGAGAATTCCAGGATCCCACTAGACTTACTATAGGATGTTTAGGGGAGAAACCCAAGGTGCAAATAGGGAGGGATTGATGGAATCTGGAGAGGAACAAGCATAGGAAAAAAGAAGGAAAGGGGATGAGAGGCCATTCACATGTAAACAACTTACTGTTTAGTGTGCTTGCCAAGGCCTGTCCTGCTCCGACCAGCACACACTGTCCTGTCTTCTCATTAAACACCATTTCTAACTCTTTTTCTGGTTCAGGTACTGTTTATTCTGTCTGCGAGGTCTGAGTGCCAGTGTGCGGAGTGGAACTGTGGGTCGGAGGACCCATGTGCCAGCAACTGGAGCTGTGTGGGTTATGTGAGTGGGTGACAAGCAGGGAGTCAGGAGCCTGTGTGTATCAGTGAGGGTGAGACACCTTCAGGATTTGACTACCAGAGGCACCAGAGAGGTCCAGGCCAACTGCTGGCCAAATCATCAGGTCTGAGGCGATTGGGGTGGGGGAAGGAAATTGGGAGGAGAAATGAGTGTCAATGGTGAATGTCTTTGAATGTGTGTGTGTGCCAATGCATCGGAGACAATGGCAGAGAGCAAGGATCCAGGAGCAGCTACTGAATTGATATGCAGCCACTGCGAGTACATGCTCAGTCTTCCTACTGCCTGGATCTGGTGGCATGGACCTGTGTCAGCCTTGCCTCTTTTGGGGCACCAGATTCTGCAGCTCCCTAGCAGAAGCAACATCAGAAAAGAGTCATAGCAGCTAAATTAGTTAGGGACTGGAGTATCTCCAAGGAGGCACATAGCATGCGTTGTTTGTGAGTACAGGATGTCAGGGAATATTTGGGTTTGAAAAGAGACTGGACAAGTTAATGCTTAAACATAGTTATGACAGTGTTTGTTAAGCATCAGTGTGCCTGAGATTAAATAAAATCCAGAATATAGGAGCCCTACCTCAAAGAATTTATGGCTGGAATAATATTTGCTCAGTGTAAAATAGGGGCAAGTACAGATCCTATTTCCTGAGGCTGAGTGATTACTCTAAGGTCAAAACTGGCAAATGAACAACTAGAAATGCATAACAAAACAGTCTCATTTGTGTTGAAGCTTTATGGGAGGATGTGGGCGAAGAATGCTGCACCCAGTCAGGTGGTATTCAAGTTATTGGGACCTTTCTAAAACCATTTGTTTTCTCTCCTACCAGTCTTTCATCTTCTCCTTAATAAAAATAACAAATCCATTCCAGTAACACTCTGGCAATCAGGGCTGAGGAATATTAACATTTTTTTTCCTGATAAAGTTCTGCACCTAACTCTGACATCATCTTTCAAACATGCACCCGCCATGAGGCCTGGATGTACTAGAAGATGCCACCAGAAAGCTCTACCAGATGCTAGGTGTTTAGCCACAGGGGTCAGCAGCTCATGAAGATCATCCTTCCTTGTAGGGCTGCTCTGAGTGTACAGCTCTGGAAGGGGATATTCCCTGACCTGCATCACACTCATCTTTTTAGCATCTTTCCAGGACACAAATCAGAGTCTTATCAGAAAAGCACAGCATGCCTCCAACTAGCAGGGTATCACACCTGAGCCTGGAGAGTAAGAAAGTCCACAAGCTGCATGACAGAATCACTGAAGGAGAAGGAAAAGGAAAGGGATTTTTGCTGCAAGGTTAAAAATCAGCATGTGAAACCAGATAACCAGACACATTAATCCACTGCTCTGACTCTGGAGATCATCTTTAGAAGCATGAAGAAGTCAATGGATTGTTTAGTTTCTTACTTCCCAGTCTGTTGTATGTAATAAGATGTGCCTGAGAAGCCCAGTTCACCATCCTCCCAGTACCCGCCTAAGCAGTTACCACCTTTGCTCCTTGAGGCAATGGGGAGCTTGCAGGTAGTTCTGAATTTTACATCAACAGAAATACGTGTTCTAACCCTAGGTGGCTGCACATCAGTTACTCTCAGAGAAGCTGATGCTGTAAAACTGAACTTTCCCAAAGAATTTTGGATTAAATATTTTCTTTTTTTTTAATTTATTTTTTTAAATATTCATATAGATGGAAGTAAGAAGAAAAAACAAAACAAAACAAAAAGTTAAACCCAAAAAAGCTACAATGAGAGCAAAAAGTGTTCCTCCTCCAGACATCCCTATGGTACACAAGGTGGTAGGTCCTTCTTCCTCCTGGTATCTCCACATACCAGTTTGCCCTCATTTGCCCACTTGCTGTGACTGCCTCTACAACAGATGGAAGCTCACTGTGCCTGTGCACAAAGCAGATTAAAAATCTCATGAACGTGCTGAGCAAGACACAGAACCTAGGCTACTCCACTTTTTTGAGAGGCAGAATAGATTAGTTTGATTTCCTTCTCACGATTTCTAGCTGGCCTAGGTTGTGGCAGAGTGAGTTTGTGACTGTCCAAAGTGCCACACAAAAATGCGATCTCAGCACTGGAGACAACTGGTATCAATATTTTCATCTCCTGTTTTGTGATCACTTCTTCCCCTGTTTTCTCTTTCCAAGACATTATTTTAAATGTATTACTAGCCACACAGCCCAAGCTTTAATCTCCAAATGCAGAGTTATATGCAAAGCAGAAATGCAATACAGAGAAGCGGATCTAAGGAAAGGATGAAGAAAAGCAAGTCAAGTGGCGGGCACAGTTACCTTGTGCTCAGGAGTCTAAGGATTACAGACAAAAGTTTGTTTAACCCTAACCACTCCCTGGTTGAAGACTTCTTCCTCCTCTAGTGGTGTTTCTCTTATCCTATCAAAAACAGGGTTCAACGTATTTTCCACAATTTTGAAGGGACTCTGGATCAGGGGCAGGATGGGTGGTTCCTCACTGAGCTGGTTTTCTCCCTGGGACAGGAGACCTGGCAGAGCATTTCTTTAATAGCCTTGAAACTACAGTTTCTGATGATACAGATCCTTCTTTCTCTGTGGGCCCTCTCATACAAGTCATGTCCTACAGAAAGAATACCCACAGTCTGCCTTTTCTTCACATAGAATCTGAGCTTCTTTGCTGCTCTGTCAATGGAGTGGGTTAACAACATTTTTTGTAGTAATATTAATTAGAGCTTCTCAAGCTATATCATTGCACAGAGCTTACTTAATAAAGATAAAAGTGTATTGAATCAGATGCTCAAGGGCTGCTGGTGGTTATTTCAGCTGCAGGACTTCAACATAAGCTTCTGAGCTGAATGCTTCCCTTGCATTTTAATGGCCTCAGCAGCCCACGCTGAGTTTCTGCTTTGAAACCAGTGGTCTGACTGTCTTGAGTTTCTTTCCTAGCAGTAGCTGGGACTTGACTCTCAATCCCAAATGCCACCACACCTTAGTTTACTCACACAGGTAGATGTAACACTGTTCACTTTTGACTGAAAAATGGTAAAGAAATCCTTTTCCAGGAGATGAATTCTGCTGGTTCTCTGCATTCACTGTTCATGGTGAGAAGCATATATTGCTCAGCTCAGTGGTTACACCTAAAAAGATTTGTTTGGTTCACCCTTGGTGAGGCTTACAGGATGAAAGAAGCCACAACTGCATTTGCTTGCTGGCAATGGGCTCTTAAGGGCTGCATTTGCCATCACAAAGGCTAGAAGTTTTCATTTGGTAAATATCTGTGGCATGATAGGATTATTTACACTTTTTACTCTACCTGCTCTTATAAAGAGGTCTGATCCCTCTGAAGAGCTTGCTGAAGAATGAGACAAGTCAAAGAGCTGAACTGTAAGGTTTCTTGATACATAGCAGATCTGAACTTGTGCTCCTTTGTACTTGGGTCTCCACAGATTTAGGCTCCATTGTCACCTTCCTCTAGGTAAGAAATCATTGTGCTTCATTGTTCAATGGCTTCTGAAAAGAAAATGAGCCTGTGTGTGAAATCTTTTTATTTCATAGTATCAAAGAACATGGAAAAGACTGAGATACTCAATGTTTCTGTCCCTCCCTGAGCTTTCCCTGCTACAGTCTGCACTGAACACTCCTCCCAGAACCTGTGGGAGTACAGCATTTCCCACAGCAGAGGAAGATACAGTTAGGGATCTCTTCTGCCTGTTGGACACACACAGGTCCATGGGATGGGAAGAAATGCAACCACAGGCCCAGAGAGAGATGGCTGAAATTATTTCAAGACTCTTTTCTAGCAACCCTGAAAGGTCATGGTGAAGAAAAAGGTTCCTGATGCCTAGGAAAAAAAAACCCCAAAGCGCCTCCCCCCACCTTCCAGAGGAAAAAGAAGGGGAGTTTGGGGAACTGCAAACCAGTCAGCTTCACCTCAGTCCCTGAGAACGTAATAGAAAAATAATCCCCTGGAAGCTATTTCTAGCCATATGAAGGAAAACAAGGTGAGCAGGAACAACCAGCAGAGATTTATTAATGGCAGATCAGGCCTAAGTAACCCAATTGCCTTCTATGGTGAGATATATGGTTCTACATACAAGGAAAGAGCAGTGGACATTGCATACCTTACATTTAGCAAGGCCTTTGACATGGTCTCCTGAAATAGCCTTAGGGCTAAATTAATGATACATGAACTGCACATAAGAACTATAAGGCAGGTGGAAAATTCACTGGCTCATCAAACTTAAAAGGTGTTGATGAGTGATACAAAATCCAGCTGACAGCCAGTCACCAGTGATGTCCCATAGGGGCCAATATTGATGCCAGTACCATTCAATGCCTGTTATAATGACCTGGATGATGGGACAGAACACTCTTACAGTAAATTTGTAGATTATACAAAAGTGGGCAGGAGGACCATTCAATACGCTGGAGTTCAGAGCTACTATTTGGAGAGATTGGAATAGACTGGAAAAATGGGCTGACAGGAAGCTTATGAAGTTCAATAATGGCAAATGAAAAGCACTGCGTCTGATACAGAACAATCCTGAGTGACAAGTCAGGCAGGCAGGCAGCTAGCTTGGAAGTAGTTTTGCAGAAAAGGAGCTCAGGGTTCTGGCTGAGAGCCAATTGAATTAAAGTAAGAAGTGTGCCCTTACAGTGAAGAAGGGGCGCCACATCCCCAGCTGTTAGTGGCAGCGCTGCTTTCAGTAACCTATTCCTCTGTTTGGCACTTGTGAGATGATACCTGAATACCAAGTCCAGTTGAGACATCTCAATATAAGGAAGGCATTAACACACTGGAGCAAGTCCAGCTGAGGACCACCAAGGTGACTGGGAGTTGGAGCACATGATGGGGAGAAGGTGAGGGAACTGGATTTGTTCAACCTGGAGAAGACACGTACAAAACCACACTGGAACAGTGTGGCATACAGGGCACCTGGGGTTGGGACTTTAAGAGGCAATAGGCACAATCTGGAAGATGGAAATTTCAACTCAATTTAAGGAAAACATTTTGTGCTGTGAGCATCGTGTCCTGGTTCTGGCAGATATAGGGTTAATTTTCCCCAGGGTCTGGCAGGGACACAGGTATCCCATCCCATGTGAACCTTGTCTAGTCCATAGCTGGGAGCTGGCCAGGGGAGGGAGTCACCACTGGGATTGGGGTGGGAAGTCCCAGGTCCAGTTGGTGAGAGGCAGTACTATAATTGTGTTTGTACACTCCTCTCTCAGTGTTACTGTTGTTGTTTGTTTTCTGTTCTCTTTGCTGTTTTGTTCAGTTTAACAGAGCAGTTAACTTTGCTTCAACCCACAAGTTTTCCCTTTTTCTTCCGATTCTCCCCATGGCAGCAGCGGGTTGAGAGAACAGCCACCTGGCTCTTTGCTGTCTTCTGAGGCTAAACCATGACACATGGTCAAATACTAGAACAGGGACTCAGAGAGGCGGAAGGATTTCCACCCTTGGAGATAATCAGTACTCAACTGGACAACCTGCTCTAGCTGGGCCTGCTTTGATCAGGAGACAGGAGTACACAGGGACCTTCTGTGTCATTGTCCTACCAGTACACTTTTAATGCAAGGAAAAGTGTAAGATCTTTTGTTTGTATTTTCTTTCCAACTTTGAGTTAAGTTCTGACCTTAAATACATGTGCAGTTGAAGGAATATTTCCCTTTGTGCTCTCTGTTAGGAAATAGCTGTTGAGTCTCCTTAACCTCTGTCAGAAAATTTAGGAGCCCATTTCCTACAAATGACAGGATATGGTTGCCCACCTGTGGTTAACAAAAGAAATAAAGGCTGGGCAGCTGGGCGGAAGGCAATCTAGTTTGGCATGATGAGGTTACTGCTGTCCTTCTCATAGCCATTGCTTCTTTCTTCATCTTCCTAGCTCTTTTCAAAACATGCAAAAAAAAGCAGCTCCTCCTAAAGGATATGTGCACTCTTCAGCCCTGCACATACGCCTACCTAATGCTCCCTTAACTTGCAGCATGCTCTATCTTAATTGAAATATGTGGACTGTTGTTTTGCACCTTCAGATATTTCCTGCTCTTGTTCGCAGCATGTAGACAATGGAGACTGACATACTTACAGTGGGGACACCAGCTGGACATCAGCCAGCCAGATCACTGCACAATGAAAACAGCAAATCCAGCCTAGGATTAGAGCCACGACCCTCAGTATGTGGATTGACCTTTTACATTTATTTAGAAAGCTGCACTTCAGGGAAGATGTTGGACAGCTATTATGACTCCAGAGAGGACCATGAGTGTCCTTGGAGGGACATGCTACCAAGGGAGGAGAGCAAAAATAAGCAGAAAACAGATAAGAGCGCAGTGAGGGTGAAAATAGCCCTTGCATTTGTGAGGAGCTGATGAAAGAGAACAAGGTTCTCCAAACACAAACAGAAAACACAACCTTCAGCCTAAAAGCCAGAATATGAGACATGATCATGAAAGTAGAGCTTTGGCTAATGCTTCCTCTGGAGTTTCTCATGCAAGGCTTTCTTTCTCATACATACTGCCTAGGAAGCAATGGGCTGTGCATAAGACTTATGCAGACAAGGAAATTTTCAATGTCTCCTTTGAACATAAATTGCTGGTTTTGAAATGGTGGAAATTTATTTTGAAATTTCCCCACAGATTTGGTGCACATACAAATTCTGTCTTTTCTGCTTCCCTTTATTTTGAGGTAATAGGAGCTCATAAGTGAGATCTTTTCCTGGTGATATGAACCAGAATAGTCAAAAAGTTAGGGACAAATAAAAGTAGATGAAGAGATTGCTTCTGCTGGTATGACCTGCCAGATAACACAAAGATAAAAGAACGAGCATCTCCCAGTCACTCCCTTCTAGTAAAAACTTATACCTGAAGTGAGGTGCTGCAAGAGAGATGCTTAACTCTGATTTAAACTAGCAGCATTCCTTGATCCACGATCAGTTGTTCCAACGTGAAATATTATAAGAACACAAAAATGTCTCTCAGTGTCCTAAGTACAGAGAATTCCTTTGTTCACATTCTTTATAGAATAAATAAGCTCAGATTATTTTTTTTGCCATTCACCAAACACCCCGTTTTTCCTGCTGCTTTGAAGAAATCTCACCTATTAGAAATACCTCCCAATGAAGACTCTTGACATCATAATATTCTCCTGAGTAAAAGAAAAACAGATTCTTAAGGTAGGGTGTCCAAACTTTAACTCATTCTTAGAACTCTTTCCCCGTAATCCAAATTTCTTTTAGATTTGATAGGTGAAAACCATCAATATCCCTAATAAATGGGATAAAACAGGGTGGAGAACTATAGAGAGAGGACTTCTGTATGTTCTAGAGATACAATATGTCAGCTGATACAGGGATGACTGACAAAGAAATGGATAAAGCAAGGAGATATTTCTATCTTTAGCTTCAGAATTAATCTTTTGCAACAGATGATGCTGTGGTCTAGATAGAAGATAAGCATTAGAATAAGCAACAAGTCTTAGGTTGTGTCCATGCTTGCTGACTTTTAAAGGAAAAACAGCAACAAAAGTATGTCAGCAAGGTGATGCAGCCCTGGGACATATTAACAGAGTGATGGTGAAAAATTGGGGGAATTTAAATTTTTTCAAGATCATATAGAAGCTGTTTCATGATTAATGGTATTTGGAAAAATATGATATAAGCTGAGAAGTTTTGCACCCTGTTTATTTACATGCCAGCAAGTGAAGATTTGCAGAGTGAGGTAATGTCTCTTATTAAACCAAAAGAGAGAAATGCTTTGAAGCATTCAACATCTTCAAGTCTTAACCAGGAATTTCAAATTTCTAGCTAAATTCTGGCTGAGAATAGTTGTGCTGAGTTTCACTTATTTTTTTTAATCTGTTTGAAATAATAAAAGGAAGGTTGGTGAAAATGTGAGGTGAGATGACTATAGTGTGTTAAAACACATTGTTACCACGAGTAGCAAATACTCAGTGGGAATGCAAAGTTGGTCTGTGAATTAGCTCGATAGTGACCTTGTGGACCAATTGTCTATCAGCAGCTTTAGCCCATCTTTCCTTTCACTTTAATTCCAAGGGAATTTCCCATGCTCTGAAAATGCAAAGCAACTCAGTCTCCCAAGGGAAGACAGTCATGAGACTTGCTTTAAAAAAATATTCTTGATTTGAACTGAGAGTAGAGGCTCCTCATAAAGCCAGCTCTTCCTCCAAAATCTCTGAAGGGCTCAAGAGTTCTGACGAATTGTTTTTCCCCAGAAGCTGAATGGAAGTGCTAAGCTTTCATGCTTTCCTTCAATCACAATTCCAGATAGAGACAGCTCTTACAGAACAGCAGATTTTTTTAGGTCAGGTTCATTTTAAACTGCAGTTTGGCCTAGAAAGAAGAGGCTGGCAGTGAAGGCAACTTGGTCCATCGAGGTATAACCCAAGCTTTCAAAGCAGGTTGTTCTCCAAGGAGGCAGATCCCAACACCTGAATGCTGGGCAGACAAAACATTCCCAGTCTCTCAGTAATGGGGCTTGGACATTTATTTCAGGCCCTTTGAAAGAACTGGGAAGGCCCAAGACCAAGCTTCAGAGGTTCTATATGCTGGGAACTGAGGCTTTCTGATGTTTAGCATCAAGGAAAGCCTCAAATAGTACACTTCCAGATTTCTTCCTCTACCAGACAGCTTGTGTGTCCTGAGACTTTCAGCTGGGGGGTCTAGCAAGTTCGAGCTACACAAAACCCTGTTTCCCAGCAAAAATAGCATTTAAAGAAAAGATCAGAATTTTGAATACTGAAAACGACTGAGCAGAGGCTGTGTAGAGTTCATAAAATGAGTGAGAACCACCATTAAGATACAGCTGGGAGAAAGGAAAGTGAGATCCCAGGTCAGATCTACCTTGTCTTTTGAAGCATAAAGGCTCTCATTTTAGAAACGTACTCTGATGGGAGTGGTCTGTCCGTTTCTGAAGACAAAGGCAGAACAAAAGTCAATGTTCTGAAGTTCTGGAAGATTCAAAGTTGTTGTGAATTGTTTTTTACCAATGAATGAGAGTTGGTGTTAGATGAACTAAAAATCAGATGAAGTGTCTCTCTGTCTATGGAAAGGAAGATCTGACTGAAAAGGAAGAATAGTCCCTTTGCATTAAAGGCAAAAATGAGAAGTACAGGCAGAAGGAATCACACAGTCTGGGGCACAAAATACTGACCAGTACTGCAGACTGAATATTTCCTGTGCAAAAACCCAACAGTTTCAAAATGTAGTGTGAGAAGAAACAAGAAGAATCATTGCTATTTCATTGTTATGTGTATACATGCCATAGACAGGTATGCACAGTTCCTAAACAGCTTCGGATACTGAACCATGTCTTATTCTGCAGGAAAGACAGAGAATCCCCAACAATCATTGACAAATTGGCAAGAGAGAATTCCTTCCTGGGGCTCCTGGAGTAATCAGTATAATCATGAACACAGCCAAGACAAAGATGTGGCACCTTGGATGCATCAGTGCTCCAGGAAGACCTGCTGCACCTATCCTATGCTCCAGAAGACTTTTCTGGAGCTCATATAAGCTCTGGGCTTGCTAGGAGATGCTTTATTGCCTGTGATCAATGAACTAAGTCCCTTTCCACACAACAGATGTTTTGTTCTACAAAGTCTAAGGAAACTCAAAAGAAGACAGGAAGAGATATTTAGACATTTTAATGATCTCTTCCCGTGCTTAGTGGGAAGGGGGCTAAATGTTGAATACCATAACTCTTCAAAAACTTTTTGATAAGTACTGACTGGGGTGGTTACACGTGGCCATATTAACTGTGAAGCTCTCTGTTCCCTGCTTGAAAGTTTTCAGTTTACCAGGGTTGCAAAATCTTAGGGCAATGAACTCAAGTTGGTAATCTGCAGATGACTGGAACCACATGTGTGTAATGATACTTCATGACTAGGCATATTTAAATGTATGTAATGCAAGGCATGCACGCAGGGATCACAGTAACTCCAGACTGATATGCAAGTGCAGATGGACAGTGTGTCAACTAGTCAAATAAATAAAGCAAATGCAATTTACAGCTGTTAAAAATTAACAATCATGTCCTGTGCTCGGGATGTCCTGTGCATTTGGTCTCTGTCTATGTCCCTACTTTCTCAGGAATATTTACACCTCTATTTGATTATGAGACGGTCTAAAGTTTGCAGACTGGGTGGGATGGTTTTCTTTTGGGAGTTTTCTTTGCCATGGTAACCCCTGAGAACTCACAAACTCACAGCCTGGGATATCTCAGATCATAGCTCTCCAGCTTAAACAAGGTAAACTTCTATCAGCCTTTCTATTTTCCTTGCACTTATATGCACTTTATAAACACTTCTGTAAAATATATCTGGCCTGTATTGGACTATTCACACTTTTGAACAACTCACTTGATCAAATCACACAGTTTTAATGCAGCAGTGAGAAGCTCACTGCAATGTCTCTCAGAGTGTCTGGATCTAATTTAAAGAAGTGAAGATGATGATGGTTCAGATGGTTCCCAGATGGTACTGGAAACATGTATCCCAAAAATCTGTCTGTTCCTCAGTATGCAAGTACTGCCTTGCCATGATCACAAAACTGCACATCTCTGCCAGTCCCAGGATATCCCTGTCTCCCTGAGGACTGGTGTCAGCCTAGGACCTGTATTAGGGGCTCACAGCCAGTGTGTTTATGGCATGGTGAGTGCACATGGTGATAATAAAGGACATTTCTTTGAAGTGGGACACTGTTGTTTCATCTGTTTAACAAATCTGAGGGTTGCTCTCCTTGAGCTTTGCAGTCTGAAGTTCTATGTACATCAGAGAGCAGGGGAACTCACTTGGTCTCTTGCTATGAATGAGCTGAGACATCCCAGAAACTCAGATTTTCTTTTAGCTCTTGCTTCAGTTTACAATGAAGATGCCTCTCTGGAGCCAGTCTTTGTCCAACCTGATTGCTCACAGAGTTAAATCCTGCTCAAAAGGCAAGGCAAGACAGGGGGCTGGAAATTCTGAAAACAAGCCTTACGGGACGTAGAATCACAGAATAGTTTGGGTTGGAAGTGACCTTTAAAGGTCATCTAGTCCAACCCTCCTGCCATGAGTAGGGGCATCTTCAACTAAATCAGGTTGCTCAGAGCCCCATTGAACCTGACCTTGAATGTTTCCAAGGATGGAGTATCTCCCATCTCTCTGGGCAACCTGAGCCAGTATTTCTGCTGCAGACAGAGTGACTGATAGGCTTCACTAGTTAGAGTGAAGTAGTGAAATATTTATTAAGGTGGAACAG
>JAOXJM010000008.1:9020040-9050199 GCA_026413425.1 Tringa solitaria | reverse complement strand
ATATCTATATCTATATCTATATCTATATCTATATCTATATCTATATCTATATCTAATCAGTCTCAGTCCAGCTGTTTCACCCCCAAGTCACTGGATAATTCAGTGAGAAGCCACATGCCTGCAGTCCTTTCTTCAGCACAACTATCTGTCCAACGTTTTTGTGCTTCTACAAACATTTTCTCTGCATTCTGCAGCACTCCATGTATGCTCTGCATCCTGAGGCTGGTCTAGTAATTTCTGGCATCTAAAGACCACTTGGTAATTGGACAAAATGGTGGCTGTTTTTTAATAAAAAAATCTTCATTCTGAGATTTTAACCAAAGGCTATCTCAACTGCCAACACATACCCATTTTTTATCTCCGTTTGTTCTCAAAATTGCTACCTATGCTAGTTTTCATTTTTGAAACATAGGAGATCATCATTATAACTACCTAAACAAGTACTGTGCTTGGGCAGTGTCCTGGGTCTGGCAGGGATAGCGTTACTTCTCCTCAGGATCTAGCAGGGACACAGGTATCCTATCCCATGGGAGCCATGCCCAGGGAGTAGCTGGGAGCTGGCAGGGGAAGAGGAGGCAGAGGAAGTCTCCACGAGAGGAACAGAGTGGGCTGGGGTGTCCCAGGTCCAGTTGGCAAGCAGTGGTATCGTAATTGTGGTTGTATATTCCTCTCTCAATGTTATTGTTGTTGTTGTTTCTTGTTCCCTTTGCTGTTCTGTTAAATTGCCTTTGTCTCAACCCATAAGTTTTGCCTTTTTCTTCCAATTCTCCCCTCACGGCTGTGGCAGTTGGGGGTCCAGTCTGAGTGAGTGGCTTCCACCTGTTTTTTTGTTGCCGTCTGAGACCAAACCCCAACAGGCAGACACACAGTTTGGGAGCCATAAGCCATTCCTCTCTCTGGCAGTGATTACTAGGAGAAAGCAAACTGCAAACTTCAAATACCAAAAGCTCTCTGACTGCCCCCCCCATCCCCCTCCATGTATCACAAAATATCACTTGTGTGATATTCTGGGAATATATCCCTGGGAATCCTGCCTGCTATGAAAGTAATGAATAACAATGTCCCAGTTTATGAAAATTGATGTTACAGCCTGTTAAGAGAATTGCACCAGAGGAGGTTTAGATGGGATATAAAGAAAAATTCCTTCACTGAAAGGGTTGTCAAGCATTGGAACAGGCTACTGAGGGAAGTGATTGAGTTGCCATCCCTGGAGGTATTTAAAAGACGTGTAGATGTGGTGCTGAGGGACATGGTGTAGGGTTAACTTGGTTGGAGGTGCCTTAAAGGTCTTTTCCAATGAAAATGATTCTATGATTCTATTAATCTAATATGAAAATGCATGGTTCATATTACCTAGAAGCATTGACTGTCAGGATCATAGTGATCCAAAACACTTTCCCTTAGTTCCCTGAAGATGCCCAAACCAGGACAAATCCTGTTGAGCCTGAATCTAGGCAGCTCTTCACTACTTTCAGAGGACTAGGGCTCAGCTCTTGCCATACCATCTCATTCAGACTGAGGTGACAGATGGAAAAGTGCCACTAGAAGCAGAAAGCAGAGCCTTTCTTGGTTTCCTGGCTCATTTTTCCCTTTTACTTCAAACCTGGAGACCCTGAGACCTATTTTCCTTTATCCCTATATTGAGACCTGATGTTAACATCAGGCTAGCAGATCTTTCTTTCTAGGGAATGTGAAGTCCTTTGTCTTGCTCCCTCCTCCTCCAGGCTTTCCAGTCCCTGCTGGGTGATAGTCTTTTGTGGCCAATTTGTTACACTTTTCAGTCATTATATTCCACAATACAAAAACCAAGCATCAAATGGTTTGAGCTGCACTTGGCATGTCCCACTGGAGCAATCCCTCACCTAACAGCATGCAGCTTTTTTGACTAGAGTCCCTGCCAGTCCTTAGGGACACTGTTAACAGTGGTCCTCAGCCAGTCCTCTTTGCTCCTGAGCTCTGCTTTTGTTTAACCCCTTGTCTTGCTTTCATTTCCTGATTCCTCTTGTCTGCACGTGTCACAATAGTGATGCTCATGACATGGTGGCTGATGCTTCAGGCAGAGAAGGTGTTGTGGAGCTCTGGTGTCCACTGGGTGGACCAGGTGCATATGGTCTTCCAGGGTGTCCACATCCTGCTAAGGATCTTCATCTTGAGTTCTGACATCAATCCTATCATCTACAGCCTCTTCTCCTTTCATTTCAATAGCTATTGCCAAGATCTGGTCTGCCGCTGAGCTGGATGTACAGTCTTCTCCTCCTTTGGGATTCACTGCAAGTCCAGGAAACCACTACAAGAGACTTTTCACTTGAACACTGTGTTCACCTTATACTAGGGTTCAGATACTAGCTATGTCTCTTAGTGATGTTGGAAACTGCCCCCAGAGTGTGTCCACCACAGTCACAAGATCAGGAATCCTGTGCAAACACAGGATTTTACCTGGTGAACTAAAGCCAGGGTTGTCTTTGCTGGTGATATACTACTGTTAGGTCTGCAAGGATGAGCCCTACAGAGAGCCATTGTCACACTAAGCCAACAGCTCATGCTCAGCTGCACTGCACAAATGGCTATTAAATGTAAATTGTCTCACTTCTCTGGAGACAGTGTTGGGATATTTTGGCATCTATTTTCTTCATCATTGATGATCTGCAACTCTGTAAACCAAGTCATGACATGTCAGATTCTTCATAAAGGCAGAAATGAGTGGACAAGGATTAAACTTGCTAACAGACTTCTAGCCTTTGCATCTTGAAGTATATATGACCTTATCTAGAGCAAGAATTGCACCTAATAGCAATATATATTGAAGCTTCCCTGCTAACTGTGAAGTACTTAAACATTTATTGATATTCACTTCATGGGTGAAAATAAGAGAGGGACTAGATTTGACCCAGTAGCTCTCTTAATCTCTTCTCTCTCTTAAAGGGTGGAGGCTGACATTTCTTTTTAAACAACTCCTACAAGCTCCTGAGAAGTCAAAAAACTTGTGCTTCTCATCACAGGGGCTTAACACATCCCTTTGTGACAAGAACACCATTACGTTTCTAAGGAGGAAATAGGTAGCCCGGAGTTAGTGTTTAATATACTTTTAGACTCTCACAACAAGGCCAGTCTAGCCCAATCTAGCCTGACTTCATCCTTTTTTTCTCCGAGTCCTGCTCTGGTGGTGGTTGCAGGCAGAAAGACACATCATCTTACTCCTACCTTTGAAACAAAGAAAGTTCTGCAAAGGTGCTGTCCAGTAAACAAATTGGGCCATGCTGCTCTGGTTCAGGAGAAGTATAAGTAGGAAGAAATGAAACATGTAGGGATAAATTGCTGTTTTCAAAAAGTAGGTTGAATATTGATATCATCCTCGCTTGAGCTAATATTCCTGAAGGTGGAGTTCTTCTAAAAGGGAAGAAGTTGTCTTAACTAATATTATGTTAGCATGGTGTTGCGTTAAAAGGACTGTAGTTTCAATATTTGTCTGTCAGAGTCCCAGGACTTTCACTGATTTGCTGTCAGAGCCCCAGCAAAGGACTTTCACTGAGACAGATTCACAAATAATAACGAAATTAATTATGTTATTGAGAGTGACAGAACAGATTTGAGATTACCATTGATAAATTAGCTAACTACAATAGCGCTAATTAATTAAGGTGTAAATTTCTAGCAAAAGTAATGATAGTACAATGGCCTGGGGCTGTTTCACCAGAGGGTGAAAAACACAGCCCTTACCCAGAAAGGTGTTCCTGCCTGGGGTGTAGGGAGAGAACACAGCCCCTCAACTGGTCCGGCAGTGACCAAGTTTCTTCTCTCCCAATTTAACAGTCATTTTCTCCATCTTTTTATCCCCCAAATTAGCAGGTCTCCCTTCCCCAGGTGATGTGTAGTATAACTTGGGTGAAGAGATGAGCTATAGTCATATATATTTAGCATGATCTCTAAAATCTTCATTAGCATATACAGGGTTTACAACTTTAATATGCATTTCACAGGTAACAAGACAAAGGTCAATTATTGGGCATGGCAGCCCCTCAAGGAAACAAAGAACTACACAGAGTCTCAGTTATCTTGATTTTACTATCTTTGTTGATGAAAAGCAGGGCTATCCTTTCTCCACAAGACAGCTCCGTTATCCATATATCCTGTGATGGCCAGAGAACTCTTCACCTCCCTGGGTTGCACAGGAGATAGCAAAGCCAGTTCTTAATCGCTCTTGAGCACAGAAACTTTACCTCACTATCCAAATCCCAAACATGGGACCTTAACAAATATCACCGATGTTCTGTTTTGGGGCTGCTAATCAATGAACTTTAGGTCTTCAGGGCAATGCTGATGTAACAGGTTGAGAACTTGTCCTTAATAGGCAGACAGGTAATACTTTCGTAATCTTATCAAAGTGTTTCACTTCTAACTGAAGAGTTGCTTGTGATAGCAAGGGTGAGGCCCATCTCAACCATCTGTAGGTTGAGGATTCATAGAGTGAGATTCATCAATGTATTCTCAACTCTTAGAGTAATTAAAGCTCACTGAGTAGAGGGAGTTTAAAGGGGCTAGCTGGGATATAGGTTTTCATATTTTGCGAGATTAATCTCATTCTTAGTGGCCCAGAGCCTTTTAACTTGTAGACTACAGTTTTCAGGGACGCTATTACAATATTATGTGGTTTCACCAGTGCTCCTTAGAGCTGAATTTGGTCTCCTGAACCAATGAGTAAGTTTTGTTCTTTTCTCTTTTGGATGCCGGGTATGTTAATAAAGCATATTCTATTTTTTTGGTTCCCTGATGAGTAATTATAAAAACTTTTTTAAAAACACTGTTTCTATAGGGTGCTGCAGACACATGTAGTCACCTTATAAAGTACACACTTTGGTGAAAAGTGAGCAGCTAGGTAGAGTCTTACATGTTTGTTGTACCTATTGTCGGAGCAATTCTGACATAGGTGAAATAACATTGGGATATTTTTTAATTCAGCAACAAGCATATGCAAAAGCTTAAAAAATTACTCAGAATGGTAACTTCGATTCTGTATAAAAATGGAAAGCTTATGAAGAACTGTTAAAGCTTATATAAAGCATGAGTCAGGTTGCACCAGGTCACAGAAGCTGGTTCTTCCTTTCTTAGGATGCTGCTAAGTATGAAGTGTCAGAAAGAAATCGGACATTTGTGTTTGTAGCATTGACTCAGCATTGGGATTCCGTGGATGACTGGGGTCCTCCAAAACTTCACCTTGCCCTGCCTGCCACACACAGCCTCTCCCATATCCTCTGTACAGGCATCCCAAGGTCTCCTTTCTCCTCTCCATGCCCGGTGCTCTCCTGCCCACAGCAAGGGGCAATGTTTACTTTCCCAGTATGACCCAAGGCTTGGTGAGATGAACTTTACTGCAGGTGTGTGTTCATGCTATGAATAGCAAAGAGCTGTACTTTGCTGTTACGGGAACAAGCAAGACACCAAAGAGTGTCAGTGTACAGTCTTGAGGGTGGCTCACTAGAAAAGGAAAGACTTGTTAGTGTCTGCATTACCGATGGAAAAGTAAAACATCTTAACCTCTCTATCAGACAAATGGAGATGGTCCAGTGTTGTTTTATCCTGCCCTGTGAGTGACACGGGATATAAATCCTAATTTTTCTTGGAAAGTTTTTAAAGGTAGCTGATGGATAAACAATCACTTCTTTTGTTCCAAAGCAAGAACAGACCCAAACTGGTACTTAGCCCTAAACTCAAAAAGGCCAGGGCTAGACCACTCACATGTCTTGCAATCACACATTACGTCTTGTGGGCTCAAAGCCCAGAGACCACTGTTGTGTCAGGCATGCAATGACAGAGTGTAGGCACATTTACACAAAATCAACCATAGTGCAACCTATCTGCCTGCACACATATGTCTGGGCATGACCACATATGACAGCAGCAAGAATTTTCTATAGTTTATTGCTGTTGTTACAGCTCAGATTAAGTACTTGCACATATGGGGTTGTACAAGGTATAAAATGTAATCACCTACAAAGTCCAGAGGAAACCAATGCAGCAGCAACCGTGACTGCCTGTTAGGCAAGGTTTACATTATTTCATATGTTTCCAGGGAAATTAAATTGTCTGAAAAAAGGCAGGAAACCGAGTTTGTGAATCATAGACTTCTACACCTTCAGGGATGGTTTCTCTTCTCAAAATTGAAGCTGAAGAACTGCATACAGAGTGAAAACAGAGAGAGACAGAAAAGGAAAAGGGAGGCAGGGATATTTATTTTCTAATCTTCTCTGAGACATGTCCAGAGACATGCAGCTGCAAGAGGATCCAACCTCATACCAGTTACGGTATGGGAGAGCATGCACTTTGAAGGGTTGTGCTAGTATTCTTACCCGTTTGCACTTCCTTCAGGATTTCCAAGCTGTATCACCATTGCCATACTCTGCAGCTAGGCTATTCATTTTAAGGTAAGAGTTATCTTGCCCTAACACTCTGTTTGCATCTATTTCAGGCTCCAATCACAAGGCTGCAATCACAATACTTTCTTAAACTTGAAGGGGCATTTCAGGAGCCGAGACTCCTCAGTCGGTGGTAGTTGCCCTGTCTTGCACTCATGCCTCACACTGTTCCCAACACAGTGATATGATGTTGGTCATTAATGACATATCATCTGTCCTGCCTGCCTTGGTATTGAGTGGGGACAAGAAAGGAGAAGAAAATGCACCTGTGGTTTTGCAGATTGCTTGCAGGAGCACTTGTCCTAAACGTAGTGGTCCCCAGGCCAACGCACTTTCCCTTTGCATCCACACTCATACCTGCATAAACACAATCCATACAGAAATCCTGCCCAAAACACACATAAAGATCACCATGCATTCCTGAACTTAAACACCACAGTCACACACTTGCATGTGTACTGAGACAGCCACAAACCTGTGTACAGCTGGAATACACCAGTTCATATGTCCCTGCTCACAAGCCTAAGCCTCAGTTTCTGTACTTAAGTGCTGCAATATCCTTTATGTGACCACCACTTAAAAAGAAAGCCATGGAGCCAAGACGTAACCACATTGCTATCTGCTCTTTTCACAGTTTACTTGTTGTGACCCAGAAAAGAACCCTCCCTTCCCAGGTATCACAAGCAGGGTGCCATTTACTAGCACTTAATGCTTTTGGCAAACCCAGGTGAGGAATCTTGTTCATGGTAGATGGGCTCCTGAAGAGCCCTGGAAAACCCTTGGACTGAAGAAGAGATATTTTCTGAGAGACACAGGAAATTCTCAGCCCTTTTATTATACCAGTCAATCACCACAATGGTCATCAAACAGACAATGTAAGTGTGGAGACTTAAGTGCTCAGCTTTTTTTTTTATGGCATCCAAACCCCATCCATCCAGCACATTCCCATGTCTTTTTTCTGCAGACATTCCTAGATGTTAACTGACCTGTTGTGTGCTGCCAGGGACTGCAAGCCATTAGACTAATTTTAGAAGTGGGACATGACATATTTGTTGGGCAAAAGAGGAATTTTTCACCATCTTTTCCCTTTACATACCATTCATAAAGCCATGCAGACAGAAGAGTCTGGTAAGACACAGATTTGGAGCCACCTCCCAGATATGGTCAGAAAAGTAGAGGGGACATTTAGCTATAGAATATGGGTTTACGAAGTACACGCACCACATTGTATGTGTTCAGCCCTGGTGCATCAAAGCCAGGAGACAATCCCTTGCGATCGAATGGATAAAAATTGAAGAGCTGCCCATTCTGGGTCTCCAGTGAGATGGAGGCAGAGCCCAGGTGCAGAACACACGGGAACTCCCTGTCAAAAACAACTTGGAAAATGCGATCTTCCAGGTGGTGGAGCTTGATTGTCCGGTACTTTTCAGGAATCAGCTCTTCCACGTGAGGCCCAAACTGCTGCATGACCAGCACCCCACCAGGTCCAACTTTGATCTCATAGAAAGTCAGGTTGGAATAGGTATAGTAGCCTACATAAGGGCCTGGACTTGGAGGAGGAATCAAGCTTTTTTCTGCTTCTCTGAAGGCCGTCTCCATGGCAGGAATAAGATACTCATATGTCTGAGTAACAATATCTCCACCCTGAGGCCTGGGCCCTGCCATCAGCACAATGAAGCTCAGGCGGAGCTTGGGGATAAGAGAGAAGGTAGCTGAATAACCGTCAAGGTCTCCGTCCTTCCTAATGATATCATATCCCAATTGCTCGTTAATCTCCCAGGGTGTGCCAGTCTTGTTAGCAAAGTATTCAGTGGAGCACTTAAACAGTGGAGTCAGCATTGTCTTCACTGTATCAGGTTCTAGGAGGCGACGGTGGTAGGTGCCTAAGAAGACCATTGCCAGCTTGGCAAGGTCAGCAGCTGTGGAGTACATCTGGCCAGAGGGCCTGTACCAGCCAAGGTCATAGAGAGGGGCTGGCTGATGGCTGCCATAGAAACCCACAGCCATCTGGGAGCGGATTGGTGGGGTGATGTCAAAGCCAGTGTCCTCCATGCCCAAGCGGTCCAGGATGTTCTCCGAGATCCAGCGCTGGTATTGGCCCTCAGCTGCATGGTCAGCTAGCACATGTGCCATCAGTGAGAAGGCCAAATTGCTGTAGTGGCATCTGAAAAGGAAGAATATATCTGGATCAGCCTTACCTCAGTGATGCATTGTGGGTATGACTATGAAAAAACAGTGGCTAGGTCTCTCTTTGGGGAAAAATTCTCATTTTATCAGATGACATGCTAAAGAGAGAGGAGAGCTGAAGGAGGGAGAGAGAAAAACTGAATGTTGTTGCCTTGATTTCTTGTTACGTAAAGAAAGAAAAAATTCCTGTGAGAACATCAGCAGAGCTATTTAAACACTGTCTACAGAAAGAGGGCTGGAGATGTAAAACTAAAAAAATCCACGAACTTTATACAAAAATCTATATGTTTGCATATCCTGACTTATTGTTTATAATTGTTCACCAAAGGATATATCCATTCTTTTTAAAAACAAAGTTGGGAGTTGTGTGTACTTAAATCTTATATGTCTCAAAATCCCAAGCCTTTTTGGAGATTTAATATGGTACAATCCCTTAAGCACCTAGGCTACTTTAAGATGGTAAAAGCACTTAAAAAGCACTTAAAAGTCAACAAAGCAGCATCCAGCAATGTTGAGTCATTAAAGACACCTGAGTGCTTCAGACTTTATTATCCATAAAGTTATATAAGTCTTTATACTTGAATGAAGTTTAATGACATGAAGACACGAATGTGCAACTTTTTTTTAAACACATTTTAAAAATTCATGATGTTTTCAACCTTGTTTGTCTGGGTTTTTAAAATGGGTGAAACCACACATCTCACTGAGGTCTATTTAGATCATAGATTTGGTACCACTTCAACAATTTGCAGACGTGGAATCACACTGAACATATATATTTCTACCCCAAGAATAAATACGTTCTGGATCTAAAATTTCATATCTGAAGTTGAATTTCACCATATACAGAAGAATATTTTAAAATATGTTAAAATTTCTATATCAATAAATGAGACTCTCCTTTATGAAGAATGATTTGTTAGCTATGAATTATATCTAGGAACACAGAGACAGTAAAATCTATCAACAAGTCCAGTAATAAAGGTTTCAGAGACTTTGAGCGGATGTCCTTATGTACCTTAATGGTGAGCATAAACAAAGATGATCTTATTAAAGTCTTAAAATCATTTAAGGACTATCTATTGTAACCTCCTACATGACATCGGACAGACCTAATGCAAGGTTACCAGTATTGAGCCATTGAGTTTTCTAAAAGTTTTCTAACTCTGAGAAAGTGAATCCTCAGCAACTTTGGCAAACTATTTCAGCATTTAATTATATTACCCAGAAATTTTGCAGACTTAGAAAACTTTTCCTAATTAGTCTGAATCCTTTCCCTCACCTGTTGTCCACTGGATCCTATTCATATTTTTCAGTGTTTGCAACTACTCAGGAAATAGACTTTTAGCAGGCTATATAAATTGTAACAAACATTAATAAAACTTATGGATAATTTAGAGACATGCAAATTACTACAGAAATAGCATGATTCTAAGTGAAATCTATGATGATTTAAACCAATTAAATTAACATGTCTTTCCATTTTTGAAAATCTGCATCTTTCTCAATTTAAGCCTCATTGGACCTAGCTATAGCAGTTTAATTTACCTTATCTAAGCTTTTCACTCAGGCTCTATACATATTTTAAAAAACCCTAGCACTTCCAAAAGTCACTCTTTCCAGCCTGAAAGAGGTGTATGGATAGATGGCCAGAGCTCCTTTTAGGAATGGCTGTCTTTTATTCATTGGCCATGAAGACTGCAGGTGGGGCTAATATCACTGGAGAGCACAAACCCAGACCAAAAGCTTGTAAGTGAATACATCTGACCTGGTCCCAGGATCAGCAACCAAAACATCATCTTTCAGGAGAGCTAGAGCTTCTTGTGTATTGCCCTTCCACAGCAGGCTGGTAGATCGTAGCCTTCTGGGCAGACCTGTGCCATGGAAAAGAGAAGTTAACAGTTTGAGACAAATCATGATCCGAGAAACTTTGAGTCTGGTGAAGAGAGAGCAAAGGCAAGATTCAATGGCAAGAAGGAAACAACAACAATGCACGCATGTGCTTTTTACACATAGTAAATGTGCTGCAAGGACCTGTTTATACTGGACTGCAGGACACAATATTCAAGTAACAGACCACTGAATCTGTGTAATATAAGTCATACCCCAGCACCAACTCTAGGTTGTTACATTTCAGTAAAAATACCTTGATGAGTGATTAAAAATACCATGTATCCCCAAATGTATTTTGGAAGAGAAGGGCATATTGGGTGTTGGGAAAATCCCTGTCTGTATTTCTGTGTGACTGTATTCCCTTGACTGCAAAGATGCGTAACAGCCCCTTTAAACAGGTTTTTGTTCTTTACACCTCATTACAGAAGGCTTGAACATCTCTGAACCATTTCAAGCTTGGCCTAAAGTATTTTCAGCTTCTTTTTTTTTGCCTTTTTTTTTTCCCCAGCTTTAGCAACATTTATTCAGGGTTTCTGAAAAATTTAAGTTCTTTTTACTTTTAATTTCACAACAATGAACATGAATTCCATAAAACCTTTTGGCCAGGACTTTTTTAAGATGCCACTACTCCTTTGCACAGGATCTATGGCTTGTCAAGTCCAGAACTTGGACTACATCTGGAATGAAATCCTCATTGCAGTTTGCAGGTGACTTTGATTTAGAGGTTAGGAGGAAATGAGGAAGGGTACATGACAGAAAAAATGACTTGCAATAATCTGCTCAAGGAGCGTGTGCTTAATTGTGGCAAAGCTGAATGAGACCCTGTTCTTTCGTAGCAGCAACACCTGTTTTTCTGACCTGGGAATTTGAACTGGAAGGAGACCCCTTTTTCTCCTTCTGGTCTGCGGTTATTTGTGCAGCTGAATGACCAGATAAGAGAAGCATCCGGCATCTTCCAGTAGACAATGAGATCTTTCATTTTCAGCTTGCCACAATGGCAGCAAAGAAAATGTTGCACTGCTGGGAGAATTTTACCAGCACCATGACAGCACTGCAATGTCTCTCTTGAGGTTCATTAGAAATTATAAACCTCATTAGAAATGTGTGAGCAGAAAATCCACAGTCATTGATTTATACCTCATGGGCTGCTAATTGATGTGACAAGCATGCTGCTAATAATTTAAAATAGCATCTCATAGTATCATTCATATATATTTGAAAATCATAGTCTTAACAAGCTGCAGCTTCTGTCTATCAATGAATCCATTAATTGTTGAGGAAAAAAATCTTTGGAGTTACTTTTGTAATACACAATGTAGAAAAGCCCAGATAATGAGGATATATTATAGATCAGTTTCTACTAGAAGAATTTAGATGAAAAAAACTTTACAATATGTCATGCAGTGGCTTTGATCTTGATGCTAAGCAGAACCTCTTCCTTTATGGTTTTTGACAGATAGGAAATGTAACATGTGACCTCAACATTCATTCAATTTTCAGTTGGGATTTTGAAACTGTGCTTCTCCTTCTACTATATTGTCAGGGTCCAAGCTGGTTGGTGTACCCTGGTGGTGCGGTCTGGAAATTTGGGCCACATTCTTAAAAAAAAAAGACATAGGAACATAAAAGGAGATAAGTAGGGGCAAAAATCTAGCACAGCAGTGGAAACAACTGAATAGTTGCACATTACAGGCAATTATGCTATGACCAGGTACACTTTTGACATATGCTTCCTACAGGTATTACTAGGGCATACCTCAAACCTCGTTAGATGACATGGCAGCCCTAGCACACACTGGTCCTTCAAGGAGCAGCCAGACTAGCTTCACATGCTTCTGAGATTCAGAGGGGACCAGGCAGAGTTAGTAGCCCTGAGGACATCATCAGGCTGGCTAAAGCAAGACCTTGTCTGCAGGGAGAGGGGCTGGGCAGGGCTGTGCACACAGAAAGAAATTTCTGCCCCTGCTGCCACTGGCCACTTTGGGATGTTTCTCTGTTTGTTTCTAGATTTCAGTTACATTATCCCTTTTTGAGGAACCCTTATTTGATATTGCCTTGCTTCAGGTGGTGCTGTACCCTGTCCTGAGGTATCGCAATTTGTCTACATGCTATTTTGATCTTAGATCCTAATTTTAGGGCATTTATTCCAATATGGAATAATTCAGATGCTACAGAGTTTATTCAAAATGCTACATGAGATATTGGCACGGTCCCTTTGGCCATTACATTCTGGAATCTCTGAGTCAAGTATTAGTAGCTTTATTTCTGAGAAAGGTTAAAGTTCTCCTGAGTCCTCTGAGCTCCTTTCTTACCTTAACGTAAGGGTTACCCAATTATGAAGGTAGCAGTAGATTAATAGTCTTTTGCCAGCAAGTACAAAGCTATTAATAGGTCAGGAATCCCAGATCAGAAACTACACTGACAGCTAAATTTAGCTCAGTGATCAAGGTCTATCTGTTCACAGCAAAGAGGTTTGGTGCCACTTTGACCCTCAACTCTACATCTCAGAAAACTGAGAGCACTCTGGGCTGGAGTACAAAAAACTGTTACGCGATTAGAACCTGATTTCAGGTCATGCTACTGTGTTAAAAGAAATATACCTTGCATGGTAAAGACAACTCCCCAGCCCACAGCATAGCATGGCCCGCTTCCTAGCAGGTGGCCTGGACAAGAGTTTCATTTTAGCGTTTCATGAAGCTACTAACAGCTTGCTTCCAAGGGTCCTGCCCGACCTTTGGGAAGTGCAGAGGTGCAGGGTCCACTCTGGGAAATGGCCTCAACAGCAACTTTTTTATCCCTGGCATGTGGTTTGTACTCTGTGTGGTCTCTTTAAAGTGCTATAGTGGTGAGCAGAGGGTAGCAGTGTTGTCTCACCTGAGAGCTGGCTGGCCATTCTGCGCAAGGTAACAGGTGATGGTTTAAGTGGCATCGAACCTTTTTCCAAAAAAATGAGCCCGTCTGCAGTGTATCTCTGTTCTGATTCCTTGAGCCTTCCCAGAGGGTTCTTAATAACAAAGTTCTGGGCATAACGTTCCAATGGGTCATCAAGAGATGTGACTTTTCCTTCTTCCCACATCTTGTACAACATAATGGTGGGAAAGATCTTGGAGACACTGGCAATTCTGTTAAGGAACAAACATTTGTAGAACTTAAACATTAAATCCATCAAATGAGAGGAAAGATGGTCAGTACAATGAGATCACCCAACTGACCCACTGCCTTTAGGTTTACATGCAATACTTTTGCTAATTCAGAAGGGAATAGCTAAAATGCAAGAAGCCTGAATTATTATCCTTAACTCTGGCCTTTATGGACTGTAATATAACCTTCATCAGTATCTCCTGAATAGTGCAGTGAGCTACAGGAATTTTTCTTTTCACTTAGATAAATCATAAGATGACATATTTTATAAATTATTGCTTAGTAAGTGCTATAACAAGTTGCAAGTAGTTTATTGGAACTTTAAGGTTAAAATGCCATAAATCTTTACATTTCACAATCAATGGTAATATTTGTGTGGCTTCAGAATGGAGTCAAATTTACAAAAGGTCTTCTGGAATAGAACTCTGGTTCTATTTTGTTGGTTTTTGGAAATGGGGACATCATTTAGATGGGGGTGTTTCTATTGTGCCGCTAGAGGTAAAATTGTTGGACTGGTGCAAAACAGCCTAGAGTAAAAGCATTTGCCAAGAGTGTTTTCATTAATCAGGAACAACTCTCAGAGGTTTGAAGACAATCAGATACTGTCACAGTTCTGAGCATAAATGATGCTAACTGGTGATAAATTATTTGGGGGGAGTCTCCGTAGCAGAAATGATCAGCGCATTTGGCTGTTAACCAAAAGGTTGGTGGTTCAAGCCCACCCAGGGACGAGTTCCCCTTTCCTTGACAATGGTGGGGGGTTGGAACTAGCTGACCTTTAAGGTCCCTTCCAACGCAAAGGCATTCTGTGATTCTGTTATTAGGGAAAAAATAATGTGAAGTCATCTATGCAGGGAGCTTGTGATGTAGAGGAAAAAAACCAAGTAATAACAGCTGCTGAAACTTTCCAAAATTGTTTATTCTGAGGACACCATTTGATAGTCAGCATGCAGCTCGTATGTTTCATATATAGCACAGTTGTAAATCACTGAAAATAGATCTCTAAAGGAAGAAAACACTTCCTTTGTTTTTGTTTTTTAACACACACGAAGAGCTTTATTCTATCTTTATCTAAAAAATAATGGCCAATATGGCTTTGACTTCACTAGGAGAATGAATAAGTTTACAAGCCTATCTGTTTAGTAGATACTCTTCCCAACCCCCATTTCTTGCTAGATTGAAACTTTTTTCTTTTTTAATCCTATGGCACTGTCTTCTCACTGTTCACAAAATCTGTGCTAGCTCTCAGTCTTCAGATTTGTGCCCTAGGGCTCCTCAAAGCATGGAGACGTTCCTATGTGAGGAGTAGTATATTTTCAGCTTCTCGAGGATGTTTACTGCTATTCCAATTTAAAATATTGTTGGATTGAATTAAAAAAAAAAATCCAAAGTAAACAACTCAGTAAGCCACAAGGATATTATAATTTAGGGACTAGCTGGAGCATTGTCTCACAAAGTTTCAGTGTAACCCTGTAGACCTGAGCCAGTAGAAGATGCTGTTTGTGACAGTGGCTGTACTCCTAGGTATCACATCTCTGTATTAATATCTGCTCTTTTTCTAGTTCTCATACCTGTGGTACATCTATCTCACCTGTAAATAGTGTACTCATTGGGCACTACTGAGGAGGGGTCCGAACCATTCTTCTTTCCAAAGTTGCCGGTCCAGAGCACAGTGTCATTGTAGATAACAATGGCAGACATGGCAGGGAGACCAGAGCTATGAATCTTTTGGCGAAGCATCATATCTACCTGGAGGATGATGGGAAGTTAGGAATTTCCAAATGAAGATTCTTATAATGCAACTAGTCTGTAACAGGCAGTAGAAGATCCAGACCATCAGCCCTCCTTACTTCCAAGCACTTAAAAGTGTTTTTTTCTGGTCCTTTGAATTGCGTATGCTGAATAATCCAATATCTTTCTTTCAGTCTACATGTCCACAGTGTAGAAGAATGTGGTGTTCATCCTTGAAATAACTATGATGTTTATATGATTAAAAACAAATGCTAAAAACTAAAAATTGCAATTTGTTCCTTTTTAAATTGTACTGTGTCCATCTATTCTTTGCACTAGTACTTTAGATTCAAAAATGTATGAGAAAAAGATCTAGGCTTTTCAAATATCCCATCATATTTTTTATGTCATGAAACATGACATCCTGTTTAAATTGCAACCTAAGAAACATCACCAAATTACTATAGGGCTCTGATTGCTCTTTGCTCTCTGTTGTGGCAAGGAAAATTTATCAGCCAGCTGTGCTTCACCCACCTCCTGCAACCAGAATGCATCGCTCTTGCTCTTTTATGACTTTTTCAAAGCTATGTCATCATCACACATAAGTTATCTTTTGCACAGAAAGGTTAAGACATAAGAAATGGCCTTCCAAGCCCAGCATTTGAGACAAGAAAGGACAAGACAAATCATGTCCTCCAGGACCCCTTTGCCAATGAGGTGCACTGATGGCCAGCAGTAGAAACATCTAACTTGTGCCTTGCCCTTCTGCAGTGGTTCTTTTCCCCTCCCCTCCCCTCCCCTCCCCATGTACCAGTGGCCCATGTACTGTGGTTGGGTACATCAGCACCTCCAGAGAACAGCCTGGTCTCATGCCAGCAAGCATGGTCCTCCTTAGAGTTTTCTCAGGAAGAGTCTGGCACATAGACCTGCCTGGACCTGCAGAAATTTCATAGAAATATGTGATGCTCTCTAGACTCGAGTGTCATTGAATCCAATACCCAGCATTTGGATTTGGCCACTAGCAAGACTCTTCTGAAGAAAATGTATGCCTTTCTTATAAGAAAAAGTATTTATCCTTAAAAGATAAATGTTTCCTTAAGCCTCAACAATGAGTGAATGTCACCCTCCTGTTTCAAGCTGCTGTGGGCCAGGAAAAAGTCTCCCTTGTATGCAATATAATCACATCTGGTACTGTCCAGTTCCAGGGTCCCTGGCCTGGGACTAGCAGGATCGTAGTGCAAGATCTTTAGTGTGGGTTTGAGTGTCCACAGACTTAGGCAGACCATAAAGGCATCTGAAGATACACTTTTGAGCTGCTGGTGCCTAAGCCCCCTTCAAATACCTATGTCTTCCTATGCATCAGGTTCAGGTTCCCTGTGCCGTATTCCATCTGCAAAATAGGAACAGTTTTACCAGCCTACTTCAAAGGAATGCTTGGATATTTTATTTCTGAGGAGCACAAAAAAGCAAGGTTAGGTGACTCTCTGACGGACACTCAATGTTCTGCACATTCTCCTACCTCTCTGACTTATTCTAATTGAATAATAAAATACCTCTCTACAGTAACCCCAGAGCCAGCAGCAGACACTTCATAAAAATGAATGTGAAGCGATAGCAATTGAAATTCAGTGTAGATAAAGCGATGTGCATGCAGAAAAGCAACCCTAACTTCACAACACATACACACAGATTGGCAGTGAGCTGGTCATTAGCACTCAGGAACCAGACCCTGGAGCTATGGATGGATATGCCTTGGGGCATATGACGGATGGTCCTATGTAAACATTTGCTCAGTTCCCTATGGCAGAAAAAAGGGTAAATCAAATATGAGGGATTATTAGAGAAGTAACATAAAATAAACCAAAACCCACTGTTTTATCACTGTATAAATCCCTGATCCACTTGCACCTTGAATACTGAATAGAGTACTGATTTCCTGCATCTCCACAAGAATACGCTAGAGTTGGAAAAAATTCAAAGAAGAGTAAAAAGAATGATTAGGGCTGTAGGACAGCTTCTATTATGACTAATTAAACTAGTTGTGAGAAAGAGACAAATGAGAGGGTATATTATATGGTAGGGGTCTACAAAACCAGGGGTGTCCTGTCAGACCACTGCTGTCCTTAACGTCCATGCAGTTAAGGCAACAGTGCAGTATTTCCTCATTGCGAACAGAGCCCACCAGAATTTCAGACAGTGCTAAAATTTCAGAGAAAATATACCATACCGAGGAAAAGCCTCTCAGATGCTCTTCCCCTTTCCTTTCCATTCCCCTGAAGTTACCTACAACTAGCTTTTTAATTTTTAAAGGGTGGCATGGAAAAAGCCAGCAAAGCAATAAAATGAGGAATTGGCAGTCACTGATGAATAGGAACTAGTTCTGAGTCACCCACTTTCTAAGAAATGAAGAATAGTTAACAAGATACCAAGAGCCATCATTTTTTGGTGATGTATGCTCACTAGACCTTCTGATGAACAAATAATAATGTTTCTTCATCATAGCTTACCCTATGGATAAGATAACTGCTTACTGACCTGTTCTGTATTTCAGTGAAGGAGTTTTATACACCCATTTCCAGATTCACATGCTGTCTACCTCCTCAATTCCCCACCTCATTCCCCAGAGATGCTCAGGGGCAAAATACATATTCTTCCCTTTACATCTTCAGAATATCAGTCATAAGTTCTGCCTCTCCTTGTTCCTTCTCCTTACAGACCTTCTCCAATGCGTCCTTCAGAATGGGGATTGGGTGGTCCAGTGGTACTGGTTCGGGATAGCGGGGACACATCTGCACAGCTTCTGATCTCACTTCCATCACAGATGGGCCTGGAAAACATTTCAAAGTAGCATATGTGACTTGAATAGACACACTAACAAGCTTTAACCTCATCCAGGAGTCAGCACTAGCTTTCTTGCTTGTATTGTCCAAAGCTGAAGGACACCTCTGCATATGCAAATAGACAATCTTGAATTGTTTCTATCTTGCATAAAACGGGACTTGAAGAGGGCACTGTACTCTGTTATTGCCTATTCCAACATGGTATAGCACATGGGACAGAGAAGAGCTGCAGTAGACTTCAACAGGCTCTGCAACCTGCAAGAGTAAGGAACTGGGACTACAGAAGACTCTGTAGGATACCTGACAGGGGGTTTAGATACCATGAAAGTGCCCTGCCCATGTCTAGGGGAAAGTCAGAGTTTGACTTCAGGAGAACAGAGTTGTGCCATGCATATTTTAACCTCAGAAAGTGGATGTAGGAGTGAATGGTGAGTGCCACCTGAAATCTAACACTGTAACAACAGTTGATATGCTGCATACCTAGTATATTATCTGTCTTCTGAATTAGCTGCATCCTGCATATGCCAGAGGCATATTTTGATTTTTTGTGGCAAGCAAAGATCCTTAAACTCAGTGAGAGATGGGAATTCTTGGAGCCACTATTTTCCCAGTTGATCACAAGATATTCATAAACACAGCTCCTCTGCACTATAAGCTGTAAACAAAATGCTTATTTATCTTTTCACTTACCAACTGAGCATGAAGCCTTAGAAATACAGATGAGAAGAGAAAAAACACTAATAAAACTTTGAGATGAATGGGGACAGATACACAAGAGCCTACAGGCAGCCTCTGATACTCTGTGATAAAAATGTAGGGTCTGAAATCTTTTCAGACATTGGTCTATGAAGCACCTCTGGCACCTTCACAGTGGATTTTATGACACCTTTGGGCTACTTAAAACTCTGATCCAGTTACACTGTATATATTTCATCTTTGCACATACAGTGCCTTGAGTCTATCTGTTGATAGATCATACATAAGGGAATTCCAGTGTGAACCAGGGGCTTATGCACTTTCAAAGAGCTAAGATTAAGGAATAGGAAAGGAAAGAAAGCCATAAGCTGAAGCATGTGGTAAGGTGTAAAACAAAATCAATTCTGAACTGTAATGACTTTTACAACAGGATGCTAAAAAAGATAGAGAATGTAAAATAAAATGTCTCCTTGGTGTATCAATTAACCTAGTTTGGTCAGTGCCAGAAGTAACAGCACTTCTCCAGACACCAGCAGAGTTATGTGGTACTCCATCAACCCAGTGTTCACCTCCTCTGTGTCCTTACACCAGCTAGGAGGTAAATTTGTGTGCTCTTTGGGGAAATGCTCTTTGGATAAAAATATCCACATGGGGAGAAAGGCATTTATTGTCCTTAAATATTTCTGTGCCAAACCATGGCCAAGCTAAAGTTGACTACTCACTGGGCTCCATCTTGGGGAGGCTGTACTGCCACAGAAAACAGCCTGTCATTGCAACAGACAACAGGAAGAAGAAGATGACCAACACGTGAATCCACTTCACCTCCATAACAGTGAGTTTGAGGAGGCTCCGGCTGCTGGATGCCTGCTGTAAGTAGAAACGACATGATCTCAGAGGAAGAAAAAAAGCTTCTCATGCATATAAGCTAGGTGAAAGCAGCACACTACCTTGGAGAATAAAGCTACTGCAGGGACATGGACTAATTCCAGCACTATTGTGGCACCAGAGCTGGGCATAACAGACCACACTGAAATAACTGGAACCAGAGATCACTTCTTGTTTTCCAATGAGGTTTGCAAGATGTTACTCTCCTTACCTTGTTGGTTCTTGTAGAAGGAAACCATCCACTCCTTTTGCCTTTTCTCCTCCCTGCAGATCAACCTCATCAGCCCAGGCTGGCAGGATTCTCTGCTACAGCTCTCATTTCTTCCCTTCTCAACCATCACAACTTATTCCTGGGTAACTTTTCAACCTCTTTTATCCAGAGTCCAGCATCTGTTTACAGCAGCCACCAGCCAGATCATCTAAGCAGATCCAGCTTTTACAGATAAAAAATGGAATTTTTTCGGAATGTACTGCCCTTACTCTTCCGTTTTGTGCCTGTGATTCCCATCGTATCATGTACCATCTGTATGCTTGGCATATACAGATGCCATGTTTTGGAAAACTGGCTAATATTTTGGGTTTGTGAAGCTCTCATAACACTGGAGACCATCCAGGGTGGTGATACTACCATATAAATGTTGAAGAAAAACAAGGAATATATGACAAATGTTTAGGTGCCTAAGCATGAGCTGTGCTCTTTCACTGACTGTAGGAGGTCAATAGGATTCTTTTGAAAGTTTGGCAATTAATTTTATAAAACATATGGCCTACCATTTGCATCCAATATGGTCCACATTCCAAAGCTGTTTCAGGTTCTCTGGACTCACTTATAGGATAGACAGACTAAAATGGTCCCCTTAGATTCCCACATGGCCCTTTTCTTTTTTTTGAGATACAGGAATAGTCATGCAAGAGCTTCTGCAAGTCATCTGAGCCTTGTCACTCACAACAAAGGAATCTGCAGAGCCACTTCCAGAGTTCCACATTAGTCTGTGGCTCTGTAAGGATCCAACTGGGGAATCTAGCCCACTCTCTAAGTTGCAATTCCACTTGCTATACAGTAACAGAAATACTGTATTCACAATTATTTCTGAAATCCTTTATCCTGTTCAGGAATTCTCACATAACTTTCAGAAGGCAGCTTACTTCAGGTTCCCCCATAACATAATGAAGACTTCAAAGGTGGCTTAAGAACATATAGGTGCCTGCAGACCCACTCAGACTTGAGCCTGACAGAGTCCATAGGGACATGCAGTCTATATTCCAGCTATCAGACTGAGTGACATGTGTTCCTAAATAGGGGAATGAAATTTGACACTGAAACCAGCTTGATTTAGATATACACAACTTCATACAGCACCTTAGCAGGCAGGAGCTCGTATCCACACAAGGAGAAGCCCATGAATTGAGATCTCTTTAATCACCCCCACACTGGCAGGCTTCAGTTTATACTGAAGGATGTTGCCTAGAGCTGAAATCAGATACTATTTTCCTGCAGCAGGGAGTGGGATAGGGCCCTCTTTTCTCTGGAGTAGTCATGGGGTGACTCTCTTTAATTTAGTCCCATCATAATAAGGTGACTCTCCCATAATAAGGTGACTCTTCCACCAACTTGTAGTTCCTCCTGACCATTTTTCTGCCTCTTTCCTTGCTTCTCTGAGAAACCTGGGTCCCTAAGAGCAGAGTGAAAGGAAAAGATTTGCTGGTATATACGTCATCTCGTGAACTCCAGAATCCCTAGACCACTAACTGAGGACCCAAAGATACAGATACTGAACTCTTACCCTTTAGTCCAAACTCTCCTTTACTTTTTGTGGATGTTGAGTGCCCTGAATGTCCCTTTGGTTCTCTGATCCATAATCTAGTGGCAAAGCAATGAAACCTTGGCAATGCTATGAAACTAGGGACATGGATCTATCTTTTATTGACAGGGCAACAAATATGCAAAAGTGTGCGGAATATCCATTACCCTCAGGAGATGCTCTACCCTCTAAACTACTTTTCAGGAAAAATCCCACTCTTTCCCTGTATGTGAGAGCTGGTCAGGCAAACAGATGGATGGATACCTACAAACAGACTCCTCACACTTCCCACTCTAGGACCTGTCTCGTCTCACCTCCCTTCCAGCTGATTTCTCCATCTCACATACACTGTTCAGTTACTGTCACTGCTAACAGAATAAACACAACAAGGAAGGGGGAGGGATGCTACCAAGCACTTAGACACATGCAAATTAATGCAGACATATGCAGGAACAAGTGCACACAGCTTCCCATGGGTAGGTTAGTTGTATGCTACGTTTTATCCCCTGAGCTTTGAAAAATTAGGAGGGGGGTGGAAGTAAGGGAAGAAATGGGGATTTCACATAGACCACCCAGGTACACTGTCCTGACCCACCGTGCTCACCTAGGCAGACTACCACAGACCCCGCGAGCCACTCAGTCAGAGACATATCTCAACACCCCTTAGGGAAAGACAGAAAGAGCCCCAGTCCCTTGCACATACCATTACCAGAAGTCATCTCAGTCCCAGAGGCTGTTGTCAGGTGTCCCAGTGTGTGAGTAGTACAACAAAACCACACTGCCTGATCTCAGACCCAGCGAGGCAGGAGCAGAGCACCTTGCCATGTTCCTAAATGCAGCTGTGTATTATGGGCAGGTGCCGTTCAGTCACTCCAGCTGAAGTGGCCGTTTTCAGCTCCCCAACAGTCCTGCTTGGGGTTTCCCTGGCCATTTGACCCATTCAGACCCTCCAGAAAGTGCTGATGACCTCCCCTGGGCAAGGAGATTAAGTGACAGGGACAGAATGGCATTTGCTCTTAGGAAAGTGCCTGAGAGATTGAATGTTAATTCTTCCTAATGCTCTTCTACCATGTGTGTGAATCACAGCTGAAACCATGAGGGCTTCGCAATCTATTTATAGCAGCTTCATCTCCTCCTGACATCTGAACAGGAGGCGATTAACTCATGAGATGGACAGCCCCTGCTTGCCTCCAGCTGGCTGTCCATGGGAGGCCTTGGGAGGAGGCAGGCTGAGCTGTTTGCATGAAGGGGAGGTGGGGGAGCTTAAGCCAGGAGCCCAGGCACTCTCTGGGCTTAATCCTGAACAGCTTTATGGAGTTCCATTGCAGTGATAGACAAGGGAATCATTCCCAGCTAACAGGTTCACTAGATATAGATGGAGCTGGTATTTTCTTTCCCTTCAGCTACTGGGGACTCTGAAGGATGGTGGAAGGTTATGAATTGCAGAAGGTGAGCCTTACCCGCAGCTGTAACCCATCCATGGCTGCTCAGAAATCTCTTCTCATCCCTTCTGCTGCCTGTTTCTGCAAACAAAAGGCTCATAAAACCCTGTGAAGAGAAACAAAAAGTTAGTGCAGGGAAAAAATGGAGTTGGAGCACAAAGGGAAGACCAGAGTAACAAAGTCCAGCTCAGATAAGCAAAGGGGCAGGCAGGGACTAGTTTTGGATAGGGAGATAAACCACAGTAACCACATGAGGTAAGTCCTCGTTAACACTTTCCCCCTCTCTACCTCTGGTTTGGCAGCACTTTGTGTTTTCTGCAAGCCCACGGCCATCCTCACCTTCCAAACGCAAGGAACTGGAGCTTCAAGGCCTTCAGGGCTGACACATTTCCATTATGCCTGCTCTGCAGGATCTTTCCGCCCTCTCCCTGGCTTCTCAGCCTTTCTCCCTCTACACAGCCAACAACTCCTTGGTCTTGGGAATCACAGACACAGACAAGAAACTGTGTGACAGATTTGGAAGTGCAAAGATAATGGCATGGCTGCCACGTCTCCCATAAAAGCTCCCTCTTGTCTTGCTATCTGGCATTGGCAATTCAATAGGTAATTCCGCCCCCCATAAAAGTTCTTACCAGCCTTGCTGCTACCCTCCGGCTTCCTGTGCTGATGAATTTGGGGCTGTCTTGGGGCTGCAGATGTTAAGAGCCTCTGAAGCACTAATCCCAACAGTCAGCGGATTAATCGGCCATGCCTCACCCCTCCTCAAACAATGCAGCATCTGTCAGGGTTGCAGCCAAACAAGGGTATTGCTGCTGATTTCATGGCTCAAATAATACAGCAGAGTGGAAAATGGGGATCTCGGGAGGAGGGTATCCTTAACACACTGTGAGTTGGAAATAATAATGAAACTGACATTATCATGTAAAGTACATTATAAATACTCTCTAAAGTGGAGGGCATGGTCATACCCCCAGTTATGCACCAAATCCATCTAAACCCCAACCTCAGGGGCCCTGCCTTCTTCAGATGTTCACAGGGAAGTGTATCTCTTCATTTCAGTATCTCCAGTAGTGGCCCAGGTTCTGACAGTGCTCAAAATACTGAAGTGGAGCCTATGCAGTAATGTGCCTGTGCCCCACAGCTGTGACCAAATTTTGCTGATTGGGGCTGCAGACAACCTCCTTACTAATTAGAGTAGACCAAGCTCCTCACAGTTTTGGTGATCCTCATTTCTGGGAACTCCTATTTCCTTCTGTCCCTGCTACCAGCCTTCCCAGGCTTTCCTTCACAGTCTGTGCAGTCTTCCCTCATAGATGAAGAGAAGAAGTGCATGTCAGTAACTCATGCTCTTTACATATTACATATTGTCATCCCATTTCTCCTTCATTATCACTCCATTCTTGCAGAGTTCATTTAAAAAAATAGTGTTTTTCAGTCTTCAACTCAGTGTGATTTGCATTAATTCACTTGCTATCCCCGTATTTTGTGACCTCTCTGAGAGCCATTGGTTCTGTGATTCCCCTCCAGAAAAGGACCTGTGTACTCATAACTGTGATGGAGTCTCAACAGTGTCTTATAAGTTTCACTTTCACGTTTTTCAGTCTCTCCTTGCAACTGAATGGCCTTCCACTGGCTCGAAGAGTCCCATCTTAGAGAGATCTCAAAATGCGGCAAAAGGAGAGTAAGAAGAGGTTGTCCGTGGGGACAAACCTGCCCTGAGCAGGTTTCCAAGGCAGTCTCTCCCTCCTGGGCTGCTCTCTCGGAGCATCCCTCTCACTCCGGGAGCCACAACCAGGAAGGTAAAGAGCAATTGTCCTCCCTGCTGCCCGATCAAACATATACTGCACATAAGTGACTACGTACAAAAGATTTTGTGTTTTGTGACACTAGTTAAAGCAAAGCAACATAGCTCCAGGCTGCAAAGGTCAACCTGTGAAGTAGCTTTGACCTGGAAGCACCCAGGAGCCCAGCAGGATAGGGAATGACCAAAACAGGCAGCCATCCAAGGGTTTTTTAGGCTTTTCTACCCCCTCAGTTGCAAATCAATGCAAAGACCTCTGCAGGTACCAGCCGGCCCCGGCAGACAGTCATGCTGCATCCCTCTCTGCTTCCACTCATTTGGAGTCAACCACTCACCACCACTTTACAGTGAAACATGCAGGCACTTTGTGTGGGGCAGGCTGTTCCTGGAGCAGTGAGCCTCTGCAGCCCATGCGGACTCATGCCAAAGCAGATATTTCCTGCAGCCTGTGGAAAGGACCATGCCAGAGCAGATGTTCACATGGGGGAAACATGTCAGAGCAAATGGATATTCCTGAAGAGAATACAGCACATGAAGGACCCACACTGGAGGAGCTTTTCCTGAAGGACTACAGCCTGTGGGGAGCCCATGCTGGACCACAGGAGAGGTGAGGAGGAAGGAGCGGCAGAAAGAAACCACTTTGTACTGACCTTGACCCCCTGCTCCTAACCACTCCTGCGCCGGTTTTGGGCAGCAGTTAAGTCGGGGAATCCAGAGTGAAGGAATAAAATTGAGTCCGGGAAAGGGGGTGGGGGGAGGAAAAGTGTTGTCTTAATGTTTCTCTGTTTCCCACTACCCAAATTTGTAATTACATTTTATTTTAATTAACAATGAAGTTATTTTTCCCCAAATTATGTCTGGATTGACTGCAACAGTAACTGGTAAGTGACTTCCTTGGATTTATCTCAACCCACAAGCTTTCTCACTCCTTTTTCCTATTTTCTCCCCCTTTCCTGCTGAGGGAGGAGAAGGAGTGGGCAGCTGGGTGGGAGTTTTGCTGTTGGCCAAGGCCAACTCACCACATGTGCGTAAGGAAAAGCTCTCCCATATGACTTTTTCCTAGTACTGTTCTGCAATATGTCTGCCTTGAAGGGTATTCCTGGCATTTTCTTGCTACAGGCAGGAAAAAAAGATGCACCTAGAGGTCTTCAGGAAGCTCCCAGCTGCTACCCATGCCACTGGTTCAGAGCAGATCCCTATACAGAGAACTTGCCAAGGTTTGGCTTTCCTAGCTAGCAGCAACTGATGGGATTTTATATTTTTTTCAGAGGTGTGCTGCCTCCTGGACTGGAAGAAAAAGCACCTCTGAGCTACTTCTTTATATACAAAGTAAACAGGCCCAGTGACCTGGCAGCAAATGATCATGTCTCTGTGAAGTATGATGGTGAGACAGAAACAGAAGTTGTCTGGGTGAAATTTTACCCTAAATACTTGCACAATCTCAAATGAAACAGCCTGAGTGGATGAATCGGCTCCTGATGTATGAGTAGCTTAAAGGGAAAGAAGGAATTAGAAAATGAATGGAGACAGGCTCTTGAATGAACGGTTCAGTCACTTTCTGTCTGCTGGGGAGGGCAGAGAGCACGTTTCAGGGCTCAGCTGCACCATCATCTCATCATTGGGCTGTCAGTCTTTTAGCAGGAAAGGGGAAGCTGCAGCAGGAAAAGCAATTGGCAGCTCTAATTGCCTTCCTCTCAACACCCAGTGTGAGGGTGAAGGGGGATTTTCTGTTCCACAGTCCCACGTTGCAGAGTTCAGCCAGGGACTCTGTTTGTCCCACTAGGTGTCCTTTGTGTCCTACTGGGCACCATTGTCAGCCTTTGTGTCCCATTACCAGCTGGTTCATTTTCTTGATGGTTTTGTATGGTTGAAGTGAGCTGTGAAAGTCAAAAGATAGAGCAGAGTGCCAAATGGGCTCTGGCTGCACGTTCCCGTATCCAGGCATGCAACTTGGATGGTGACAGAGGGAATGGCCAGCATTGCCATTTGCTGACATTGCCCAGCTCAGGAATTCAGAAAGGAAGAGTCAGAAGCCCCAGAAGAAATATTCAATATTGGGGACAGCCTGGACATACTTTCAAAGGTTTCTCCAAAGTAAGTAATACACTGTTTTTACTATTTTGTTTAACGTGTCATGATTCCATAACCCCAGGATTTGGGAATTTATTGAAAAACTGTTTAACATCAGATTTATGATAAAATAAAACAAAAGTCTATAGAAATAAAGAATGCTGCTACATGCCACAGTATAGGATATACTACACTATGTTCCCTGAGGATCTGTCAGGGCCCTGAGAGTATTAAATGGCCCAGGTCAGCCTCACCTGGAGCCTCCACTTACATGCTCTACTTGTTGGCCCAAAGGGCTGCATTTAAGCTCAAAGACCTGAGCCTTTAGTCTTTGGCTGAGATATGTTGTAAGACTCCTGGTCCCCAGTGCAGATGAACCCATTCTCATGCCTGGCTGCAGACTCTGCTGATCCTAACATGTGGATTGACATTGGACTTGCCTCATAAACTCCAGCTTCCCTGATGATGGAGACCCTTGTTGAACCTAGCCACAATGTCTGGTGGTGCTACTCGAGGTGCACCTTGCTTAGGTGCTGCTAGGCTGGGTCCTGGCTGGTGCGGTCCCTGCCCTGCTGTCTGGGCTACTGCTCTCAGCTCCAGACTCCCTGTTCCTCAGGAAACAAACAGTTCTCTTGCTCCCTGACAAGACTAAATGCCTTCCATTAGATTTATTTTATGCATTTACAGATAGTGTGGTTTTTTTCTTCCTTAACTTGTCAACATGTTGATGCAAAAATATCCTGCTTCTTGAACTGTCACAGATATCAAACATATATGTCCTAGATGTCACAACTTTACTGAATATTTACAGGTCACTAGTGCGCATGAGGCAGTCCAGTCTTTCTGCCGCTGAACTATTATAGACTGCCTTCTCTGCATTATGAGATTTTTGACAGTTACTTCAATCTGCAGGTCCTGGATTCTTGTGATTAGTATCCACCATTTCATTGAATACCTGTTTTTCTAACCCTCTTGGTTATGACATGAATATGCCATGTTAGACGCTGATTCTACAAGACAAATGAAAAGCCAGGAACGGTTACTCCTGACCCCAAAGTGTCATTCATTTCTTTTAAGTTCTAGATCTGCTGATGCTGAAATTGTTTTTTTAAACATCAGGAAATTCCCTCCACTTTCTGCAGCATAACTATGGAAACTGGCACATCCGATTGTCTTCGCTATCTAACGCTGTTCTGAGCTACACTGCATTTAGACTTTGCAGTTACAGTTAAATAAGTTTAGCATCTTGAGCACGGATCTTCAGCATATCTGCTTCAGGGAGAATTTCACACAACCGGAAGGACTGCTGCCAGGATGGGGTCCGTGATGCACTGCCCATAGGACATCGTGTGTGAGGGAGATGATCGGGGCATTCAGTCATGGTGGCTGTGCCTGTCACAGCCTGGGCATCGCTCCAGGCTCTGCCCAGGGAGCAGCAGAGCACTGATGTTTCAGGTTCCTCTCTTTTTTCCTCAGTCACAAAGTAAGATGAAGGCTTTCTCATCTCAGAATTCCCATCAGTGCTCTCACAACACAAACAGAAAGGAAGACTTTGTAAAGGTGCTCTCACAATACAAACAGAAAGGAAGACTGTAAAACTCAAAACATGATAGTTACCTTATGTCTTCCAGCTGCCTTGGGCCTCAGAGAAATCGCTTGTCCCTGAAGATTGAGCCTGAATACATGCCTCTGTGCAAGGAGCTGGATTTGCTGCTCTCCCAGCTCCTCTATGCTGGGAAGACACAGTGAAGAGACCAAAACCCAGCACAAGTAGAAGAAGGACTCCATGCTGTAAGAACTCCTTCACACCCCACGCCCCAGCTCTCATGTGTGATCTTTCTTTAAGACACCTTTATATTTTCATCACTCAGCAGGATGGTGGTGTTGGCTCAGGCCCCATGGAGGGGTTCTGGGCTCAGGGCAGAGAGCTCCGACCTGCCACAGGCCAGCAGAGCCCCTAAGACTCTGAAAAAACCCTCCTGTGCTGCGTCTGAAAGGGGCTTCCCTCAGTCCATGGAGCAATAGTGAAGCCGCTACCATCCCACATCTGTGCAGATCCCAGCTGGATGCAGCTTTGGCTCCCTTTCCTCTTTCATGCACGTCTCAGAAGTCTGCAGGGAAGCTGGATTTTTACTGAGCTGTTTCAAAGCTCTCTCATTAACTGCTTGCCAGCAGCCAGTTCTCTGATAATGGGTATTGCCTCTGGAAATTGCAGCCCCATAGCAACAAGGAGTTTAATGGCTATTATTCCTAAATGAAGGACACAGCTCTCTTAGTCCACCTCTTGCCTCTAGCAAAGAAATTATGATTTCCCTTGCAGGTAAGGCTGAAAAATACACACAATCACAAGCATGTTAAAACAACACAGCCTGGCCTAGCAGTGCAATTTTTAACATTTTGAAATACCACCTTTTTTTTTTTTCATGGAGTCAACTGAAGACGTGGGAATCCTGTAGGCATTTTGACAATTGAAAGTTTCTAATCTTCCTTAGAACTAAAAACAGGAAACCTGATTTCAAGGGTAGGACTCATTTCACCTGATTTCCAACAGACACTTTTGTGACATTGTTCCAGTGCTTGTCCACATTCAAGTTGAAGAAATTTTCCTGTATCTTATGGCAACATGTGTCCATTGCTGATGCCCTTTCTTTGCACATCTGAATCCGGCTCTGTCCTTCCTCCAGTCCCTTCAGGTAATGAAATTAGACCCCCCCTCAGCTTCCTCTCCTTCTGTCAGATCAGACCCAGCCCTCAGCCCCTCTCATATGTCCTGTGCTCCAGCTCCAACCATCTCAGCAAGAATTCTCTGGACCCATTATGGTGCATCAACATCTCTCCCTACCAGGCTATCCCAAAGGTGGACATGGCATTCCAGATGTGCCCTCATGAGTGTTGAATAAATGGGAAGAATCACTTCCTTTGACTTGCCAGCTATGTTTGTTAATACATCCCAGTATGAAGTTAGTCTTCAATGACAGAAGGGCACATGCAAGGCAAAGGCAGGAAAAGCTGGAAAGATCATGTACAGCTCTTTTGCTTCATCCTCATCTGAGCAGGCAGTGGTGGGGAAGGCACCAGAAAAGCAGCAGATCCAGTGGCAGCTAATGCAGGGAAGCTTTCCCTTCCCCAGGCCAAAGAAGCATGGCAGGATTTGAGCAGATGCTGAAGAAGGACGCAGGGCTCCCCAAAATCTTGGTGTGGAGAAAAGGAGAGGTGCCTGAGGACTGGAGGAAGGCCAACATCACTCCAGTCTTCAAAAAG
>JAOXJM010000008.1:9001720-9018496 GCA_026413425.1 Tringa solitaria | reverse complement strand
TGCTCTAGTGCCCAAGATTATTGGTTTGTGGTGGGGTGTTGTGTGTGGTGGTGTTAGTATTGCTTTGGCTGGTGGGTGCTTTTTTCTTTTTTTTTTTTGGTTGTTTTTGGGGGTTTTTTTGTTGGGGTTTTTTTTTTTTTTTGGTGGGGTTCGGTGTGGTGGTGGGGGGGCGTTGGGCTTTTTTTTTTGTGTTTTTTTTTTTATGTGGTTGGACTCAATGATCTCAGAGGTCCCTTCCAACCACGGAGATTCTATGATTCTGTGAAAAGCACTGCTGAGGGCCATCTGCTTTCCTCCTCCCTATTGTCACGGGATAGGTGCAGAGCATGAGTAGATTGTGTCACTCGAAGTTCCTGCAATGCATGATGCAGATGACAATGCACATTAGTAAAAATGGGGAAAGTCTTTGTGCAGCAACTACACTCCAGGATGGTCAAGCAGCCTCACTGAGACCCTGGAGTTATCTCCCACAGGTGCCACAAAAACTTGGGTGGGGAATTCCTGTGACTTATGAGCAGTCTTGGATATGTTTGACCTAGCCCCCAGGCTTCAGAGATCATCTAGTTCAACTCCCTTGACAGAGCAGGGTCACCCAGAACAGGTTGCACAGGAACATGTCCAGGCAGGTTTTGAATGTCTCCAGAGAAGGAGGCTCCTTCTGGGCAGTTTTTCTGCATGTTCAGACAGAAATTCCTGTGTTGCAGCTTGTGTTTGTTGCCCCTTGTCCTGTCACAAGGCACCACTGAGAAGAGCCTGATCCCATCCTCTTGACACCCGCCCTTCAGATACTGATCAGCATTGATGAGATCCCCTTTCAGTCTTCTCTTCTCCAGGCTAAACAGACTCACATCTCTCAGCCTTTCCTCATGAGGCAAGTGCTCCATTCTCTTGATCATCTTTGTAGCCTCCACTGGACTCTTTCCAGTAGTTCCCTGTCCTTCTTGAACTGGGGAGCCCAGCAATGGACCCAGTGCTCCAGATGTTGTCTCACCAGGGCAGAGTAGAGGGGGAGGATGACCTCTCCCTCAGCCTGCTGGCCACACTCTTTTTAGTACACCCCAAGAGACCATTGGCCTTCATAGCCACGAGGGCTCATGGTCAACTTATTGTCCACCAGGACTCCAAGGTCTCTGTCTACAGAGCTGCCGGTGCTTTCCGTTTTATTTGTCATTTCCCCTGCCATTAGGCATTTGCTCTGCCTGTGGCATGTGGGAAGGAAATAAGCCATGAACTTAGGAAGGCTGGAGATGAGATTGTTGTCAGCGAAGGACAGCTTGGAATCCCTTTAGAGTTTAAGTAGTAAAAAGTTGCCATTCCTGTCAGTGGGGCTAGACCAAATTGCGGTATGCTTATGGACTAGGTTCACAACCACAAATGTCCCTTCCTGATCTGCAATCCTCTTCCACAGCCATGGGGGTTTGTTCCCAGTACCAACCAGCTCCACATGATGTATTTTGCATGTTAACCTTGTGCTATGTTTGTGGAATACCTGCCTCATGCCAGCATCTCATGCAGCTCTCACATATGCCCAGGACAGCAGTCTGGCTCTAGCTGTGGGCTGTAGGTGAGAGAATGTTTCTGCTTCTTTGTGCATGCCACCCCAAAGGCCACTTCTTTGTTCCACTCCACAAGCAGCTACTTCTGCCTTGGGGGAACAGCAGACACTGCAGCCTCTGTTGTCCAGGTAGCACTTTCTGCAAGTGCAAATACACCATAACAAGGCAATCTGCACTCTTTATTTATATGGTCTTCACTGCCCCATTCACTTCAAGTTCACACATTCCCATTGCTACCCTACGGTCTGTCTTCAGATATACCTGCTTAGGAGAAGAAAATACAAGGAAATGCTGGTCATGTCTCAGGAGAAGAGATAGTCAGCAGCAGTCTCAGATATGCTGTTACAGGATCTAGGTTAGTTTGTCCTACATGTTGATGCCAAAGAACATTTTCTTCTTTGCGTAATGCAAGAATATTTCTCTCATACTTAAAACAGATTCTGGCAAATGCTTTACATTGGGCAGGTGGAAGCGTGAGATGTTTAAAAAAATCAATTTCCAAGGTCACAGTGCGGTGCTATGCTCCTCTGCAGCCTGTCAGAAGGTCCCACTGACCAGGCTGGGCTGTCCTTGCACCTGCTATCTTAGCAGAGCCTTTCTCTGCTAAGACAGTCATGATGTTGATACCACATCCAAACCTATGGAAACAGCATATGGACTGTTAAGTCTGGCCTTAGTGAGACTCATGCTAATTTTCTGTGCTTTACCTGTCTAACAGGGAAAGTGTGTTAACTTAAAACCGATCGCACTAAACTGTTTATCATTTGCATATGATAAAAATACTGAACAAACTGGGTACAGAGGAAATAGGAACCCGGTCATGGGCCCTAGTAAATGGCATTACCTCTTCTGCAGCAATGGTAGACAGTTCTTCACAGGTTTTCTAATAGCTCTGCACAAAGCTTAGAGCTGGGACGAAGTACGAGTTCTGGCCTGGGATCACTGAATCATAGAATGGTTTGAGTTTGAAAGGACAATCTAGTCCAACCCCCCTGCTTTGGATAGGATTGCTCAAAGCCCCATCCAACCTGACCTTCAACACTTTCTGGGTTGGGACATCCACAGGTTCTCTGGGCAACCTGCTCTAGTGTCTCAAATGTCATTTCCAGACTCTCGTTTTACTCTTTTGGCAGGATCTATACAGTTAACAGATCTGTGTCTTAGATCATAGAGATTTTCAGTCAGCAGGTTACTAAATGAAAGGAACAGAGAATAAACTCAGAAGGTAAGATGAGTTCCCTCAGATTAAGAAAAAAGAAAAGAAATTACATCCCAGAAGCTACCAGAGGAAAAAAGCCAAACAAAGGATCTAAATGAAAGCTATGCAATTCTGAACAAAGCCAGTACAGGGGAAGGTGAGGTGAAAGAACAGGTTCCTTTAAATTACTTTGAAAATAGCCGATACATTAGGAATGCCCTATTGTCTAAAAATAGCTTTACCTGGATCATATATATGCAGTAGAGTTGGATCTGGATTCCTACATGCCTTCTAGGCTCATGTAGGGCTTATGTAGACATTCAGGACTAAGGCAAGCGCAGCAAGGCTTATGGTTCTTGATTTGGGCACTCACATGCATTTACAAAGATGAGGCAGGTTTAAAAAACATGTGCTCCGAACCCTGTGTGTGCCACCAGCAGAACCTGGCTGACAACTTCTCTTCACATTCTTGCTGCTGGTGAGCAGCATCATGTGCCTAGTGACACAAGACTGTGGTTCCTGCCAGCAGTGCCCAACGCACACATACACATGCCCATTGAAGCACAAATTCTCTGCAGAACCTGAGTTTTACCATTTTACCATAGTCCTAGTCCCACTAAGATTTTGGGGTGATTGTGAATTTTGGGACCGTTGGGATTTTTTTAATTGATTATGCATTGACTTGTGGCAAAGAAATGCTATCACACTAAAGTGTTGAGACTTGGGAAATTGACATATGCTGGAAGTACAGTTTGCCTATGGAAATATTCCCATTCACAAATTCATATAATAATTTGGGTTAAAAGGGACTTTGGGAGGTCCCTGCTCCAACATCCTGCTCAAAGCAGGGTCAGGTATGAGGTCTGACAGGGCTTCTTGGGGTTTTTTTGAGTCAGGTCTTGAAAACTTCCCACCCCAGAGACTGTACAGCCTCTCTAGACAGCCTCTTTCAAGACTTGATTGCACACGTAAAAATAGATGCGAGTTATTCCTTTTATCTGTGGAGCTTTTAAATGCATGCAAATCCATTTAATTAAAAAAAACCCAAACAAACACACATACACAAAATAAACCTAAAAATGTGCTTACTATTTTATAGGCAACTATAAATACTAGTCTTTGCCCTGTGCTACTTCCAGTCCCTTTTCCTATCCTAACAAACAAAAATCTACAGGTCAGCATCACATGAGGTAAGGACAGGATGAAGGAAGGAATTAGGAAGATGTTCAGACGGTTGCTCAGTCTCCAAAGCTGGATGTTGGTACTGACATACACTTTCCAAACAGATGCTTCCTGGTGAAATTATTGGTGTCCTCAGATGAGTAGCTTTACACATTTTAATACTTTGGTCTCCCAGAACAATTCATTCAAAGCTGAAGGGAGAAAAAAAACCAACCAACCAACCAAAACCTTCCCAAAGCCACAATAAATTGTTGTACTCCATTACAGGAAAGGGAGGGAGTTTAGTCTTATTGTTTGGACGTCACATGCAAGGACCAGTGGTCTCAGGAGATAAAAACAAAACCCCATAGTGATGAACATTCATAAATGAAATCCATAAAGAAAGGCAAAAAATAAACAACTATTAGCATTTTTTTTATGTGGGTGTAAGGGATGGTATTGACAAGCAGAAGAGTTAAATCCTTAAATACAGAGAGTCTAAAATACAGGAAAACATGCACATGAGGGTACAAACACAGACACTTATGAACTGATCTTGAAGAAGCCAAAAGGCAGAACATTTCTGTTCACACAGTGGCAAAATTATTGGAGGAAGGAGTTGTAGTGACTAGCAAATTCAACTATCTGTTAGTCCCCTGACTTGACTTGTTCCTCAGCCCTCCGTACCTGGCTTTCCCATGCTGTCAGTGGGCAAAATGAGGGTATGATGTTAATTCTGGAATGAGAGAAGGGCAGCAGAAATATAGCCCCAGCCTTTTCTGTGTAAATGCAGTCTATCAGCTCCTGTCCCAGGGCTGTGGATCCTTGCTATAATGCACTGCAACGTTTATATTGTTGCTCACTTTTAACCTCCAACTTAGTAATACACAGTCACTAAGGCAGAGAAACATTGGGTAACTTGCCAAGAGACTGATGGGATGTGATGATTTTCATATAAATTTGCATGAATTTGCATACATCTCCCTCTCAGTTTGCATTCATTCCCTGTCATGACTTTAAGAACAAGTAAAATATTGTCTAGTCTAAATGGCTCAAAATTTTCTACTTCTCTTATGTTTTCTCTTTTGCTGATACTCATTTTTCAGCTCCTAGGTGATTTATTTTCTTTCTTTTCTACCTCCCTTCCACCCTTAGCTATCATTGTGATCTATTCTTTTTTTTGCATTGTATGAATATTTTTATCAAAAATTATTCTATACTTGTGCACAAAGCAGGTAGTATCCCAAACTTTGGCATTGACTAGCCAATTTAGACAGCACCGATTGTTCACAGACTAATTTTAATATGTTGCTTCCTTTTTAATTTCCCTTCCTATATAAACAGGTCTCAAGTATGTGCCTGAAATTTGCTTGGTGAAAAGTTTTAGGTAAGTAGAATTCAACACAAAAAAATATTGAAGAAAAATGATCCTGACAGCTATTTTCTGTGCAGATGAGAGAACTATATGCAAGATTTTAGATTAAGAATGTCCGTTCTGCATGGAGCAGTGTTATTCTGGGAAAAGCAGCTGTTTTGGGAAATGTATTTGAGATCAATGTGGGATCTGACTGAGCAAGTGCTACTGCTATGTTGATATGTTTTCTTAATATCCAACCTGAAACTTTGCTGTCTCTCTGGCCTTCTGTTGTCGTTTGGTATCCATGAAAATTGTTTGGCTTCATTCTTGTTTTAACTGGCCTTCAGATATTTGTGGGCTGTAATTACCATACCCTCAGCATCGTCTTTGTCTGACAACACAAAACAGATCCTTCTACCTGTCCTCTGGCTATGTGTCTGAGACCTCTGGCATCTCAGTCACTCTCTGCCAGACCTCATCTGTTATTTTTTTCATATCCTTCTTGTTCTGGGTGGAGGGAGGAGGCCTGGGGGATGAAAAAACACAGAGTAGTCAAAATGCAACAAAAGAAGCACTGAGGGATATGATAACTCCTCCCTGCTGGTCACAGTCATAATGTAGTCCAGTTTGTGGTTTCCCTTATTTGCCATGAGAGTGCACTGTTGGCTCATATTCAATTTGTCCTCTTCCTGGTCCTTCTCAGCAAGGCTGATTGATGTCTTCCCAGCCTGCACTGATGCCTGGGGCCATCCTGCCCTGGGTACAGAGCTTCACTGTCCTCCTGCTGAACTTTTTGAGGATCCTGTCAGCCCAGGCCTGAAGTTCGTTGAGGTCCTTCTTGAGTGAAGGCCTGACATTCATGTGCCAGCTACTTCCTCATATTTTGTGTTGTCTGCTAATTTGGTGAGGGTGCATCTGGGTTTTGTCCATAAAGCATATAAAGATATTGAACTATATCAGTTCACTGCTTGACCCTGGGATACTTTGATTGTTACTCGAAGTCAATCATGCTTCAGACTAACTGTACCCACTGATTACAGCTCTTTGACATGGATGGTCCATTACTGCGGGCTTTAACTCAAGATTTATCTCATTGTATTAGCTTAACGGTGTCCAGTCTTACCTGAAACTTGTCTTCTATTCTACCACATTCATGTTACCTCCAGTGTCTCCCATCCCACTCCCTCCACCTACCACCTCAGCTAACTCCTCACCCATGGGATACACCTCTTGCCTGGGTCTGAGTCTTCCCATCCTGGGATCACTGCCATATTGTCTGCGGTTCTGGGATCACTGCCCCTTCCCATGATTTGTGACTGTTTGTCCTGAAAGCAGATGGGCCTGATAAGCATCCCCCATTGCCTTCCCCCCAAGGAACACCCAGGTACAGTCAGGTTTGGTGAGACATGTATTGCCCAGCCATGTTCTGGGTTGCATATCCCAGGTTTGGGAAGCCTGAATGCATTCCCATGCGGGTCTGTTTTCTCTGGCTAGGCATTATCCCAGTTACTTTCCACCTCAGCACAGGGTAGCATGTGCCCTACAGTGTGCTTTTACACTGATTTACATGCTTCAGGGAAAAGGTAGGAGCCTTTAAAAAAGTATCTGTACATGGCCTATTTAGCTAATCATGAAAATCTACTTCAATGATCGGGAAGGGACTGATGGTGATATTCTCAGACTTTCCCCTTTGTATAGCATTGCTATCATGCTAAGAGACAGTCTTTCCCTGTTTTTAAGTCACACATGGACTATGTAGTTTTACATATACTCACTATTAAATATAAAGCACAAATCTAACCAAGTACCTAAATTGTATAATTGAACCCCTAAGAAAGACCTAAAGATTACTCCAAACTTGGCATATAGATTGATGCCGACAGGTGAGTCCTGCTGAGACAGAACTTCCTTCTGAAGCAGGGGACTTGCCACAGGGAGTTCTGCAAAAGGAAGCATTTGAGGAATTCAGACTCTAGCATAAGTCAAGTTATTCCATTGTCACAGATGGAGGACAGTTTGGGGATGTCTCTGAAGGATGTAAAGTTGGAAAAGGACCTCTTTAGCCAGTTCCCATGGATGGGACTGAGCATTTTGTCTGTGATTAAAGAATGAGAAGGAAATTTGTTAAAATTCATTACTCTTACCCTCTCTCTTATGGGGTAAGATCCAAACAAGGGGAATAATGAGGTTTTACTGACAGTACTAGCAAAGCACATGTTACAGCCGGGACATGGTGTTCAAGAAGCCCAGCATATGTGATAAATATCTTTGACTTTGATTGAACCAATTAAAATGTGAAAGAAAATCAGATAAATTTCTGTTAGCAGGTATATATAGCTATATTTTATGCACGTTTTAACTACAAAAAATATTTAACAGATGTTTAGAGTTAGTTTTTTCAAGCTATGTACCTTTTAATTAGCAATTTGCTCAGCTAACTTCTTAAAACTCTAGGAGGGTAAACTGTAAATGTGATCTCTATCTAAGAATAGAACATTATTTATAGCCCTACTCACCCCTCAAAATCCATTCCTACTCCTTGTTTGGAATCAGACTATTTTGGTTTATTTTCATTCACTGCCTTTTTACCTGCTTCACCTGCATACTTACTCAGGTTCTTAACCACCTGGTGTCTTCCCTCATGCATCTCACAGCAGGCAGTGTATCAAGAAGGGTTAAACAAGCCTGCAAGTGTGCAGGGAATGTGCTCGACTTTCATTACTGGTTATGGCACCTAAGTTAGAGAACACAGCATGTCCTCTTTAAAAGAAAATTGTGTTCCTCTGCCTACTTTAAGTGTGTCAGCAAACTGGTTGTGAAGGATTTTACTTAGTCTTTCAAAAGCCTTTGTCAAAGTTCCTCACTAAAGTCACAGAGAACTGAACCCATAAAACAAACTCTAGCCAGCCAAGGGCTATAAGCAGGGTGTCCCCTGACATGGTACTGCAAACTCACACGTGAATCTATAAAACGAGAGCCTACTCTTCAAATTAAATGCTTTCTTCCAAATGCCATTATCCGTGGAATCCATCTTGCCTTTGTTCACAGAAGAATTGTGCGAGATGTCTTCAGGTAAGATCAGGCTAATTAAAACGACAAGCATGACATTAAAAAAGAAAAGAGTTGCTTGCAGGGAGACCAATGGCTCAGGTGACTTGTCAGCAGAAAGCCTGTGCTCTGGCAAACACACACCACAATGTATGTGCCAATTTTCCTCCTGTTCTCCCAACAAAGAGGTCAGATCACAAGAGGCCCAAGACAAGGAAATCCAGGCAATAGAAAGCAATTTGCTTAAGACTTACGGAGGGAGAAGCAAGCAAAATGCTAAAGCAAAAGATCACATTGCAATAAATGTTGACCCCTGGGTCAAGATTACTGTCCAAAAACCCCTTTTCCTCACAAATCAAGAACCTCCAGGGAGATATTGTAAGGACACTGTAATTGACCTTTGTCCTCCATCCTGTACGCGAGTGACCTTCTTGAGGCCATCTGGGCATACAAATCCTGGTGTTTGTAAATATGTATGTGAGAATGCAGTTAGGCAGAATCAACTTCCTTGGAATCAAATCCTTTCCCACTTTCTTGCAGTCTTTCATTGAGTTTTGGTACACTCACAACATCCCATTAGTGCTGAGCTTCTTCCCGGGATCTGCATTAGCTTGCAGGACGAAGCCTTTCTTTCACATTCCTGCAAAGGTATGACACTCCTTGGGGCTAGTTTGCATGACTGGATGGAGATATTTTCTCCACAAAGGACTCTGTCCCTCTTCCCTGAACCACAGGGTGTTTGTTCTAGCATGCATGCAAATCTCAAGAAAGATGTATTTCTGCAAATGTTTTCTGTGAAAAACTGAGAGGTGAGCAGGCCCAGTGCCTCCCAAGGGGTTAAAAAAAGGCCATGCTGTCTAGTCTGAAGATACCTGACAGCACAGGGTGAAGTACTAGGTCTACAGGGAAAAAAAATAAAGCCTCCTGCTTCTGAACTCCTATTTCCCTTTCTCTGCCTACAGACAGCAAGCATGCAATGGGAAAGATGAGAGGCAAGGACTTGGAGAACAGGGAGAGACACAGAGGGCTTGGGCAGAGTTGGAGATACTGCCAAAAATCTTTTTCTTCAGGCAGCAGGAAGGGAGCAGTTTAGGCCTGAGTAAGACATATTTTTCATGATAAATTGGCAGATTGTCAGGGGGCCAAACACTGTAAGTCACAGACCCAGGTATTTAATTACATTTCTCAAAGTGCCTGCAGTGCTCATTTCCTCAGAGAGCTTGGTCTGCTTACCCCAAAACTGAGCACTAGGGGTTTGCATGTGCCCTTACCACCAGCTGCACACACAGCATCCATCATCAGAGAAGACCTGCTCTCAGGATTCCATGATGACTGACTGTAGCTGTTAAGATTCACATGACCAGTCCATCTGAACTCTTGAGCACATGTCTCTGGACATTTGGACCCTCCTTCCTGCAAGATTCTGCATGTTCTGCTTTTATTTCACTCATACAGAAAGGGCAGGGGACCTGTTGCAAGGTATGAAAAGTCAGCAGCAGTAATATGGTTAAATTATTGGTCAGATCCACGTTTTGTTCCTCTACCTTCCTTTAGACCATCACATGCTTCAAGGCCAGAGGTAATGTAGTTCAACTTTGTACAGACTATTGCATTTCACCCAAATGTCATGCCCAGAATCTTCAACTACGCCTCATCTTCTCCAGAGTGCAAACTTCTGTGCACCACAGATGGTGAACGGCACAGAACAATATGCAACCAACAGCCAGGCATTGTTGCACCAGAGCGTAACTTAGACATTCCTGCTTGAATCCAGTGGCTGTGTGACAAGAGATAGCCCATGAGGACCTGGCAGGGAAAATATCTTCCTCAGATCAGCACTGATTGCAAGGAAGTCCTCCTCACTGTGGTAGCACTGGCTTATGGAGTAAGCCCAGAAGCCAGAATTAGGTACACAGTGCTCCGTGAAGAAGGAAGTTAATGTTCAAAGCCCCAAAGACACCCCTCATAGGGGATGGCAGTAATTAAAACAATGGAGCCCAAGTTCTCCCTTCAGATATTCTGCCACTAAATCCTCGCGTAGTTGGGCAATGAATGCAGAGCACTGAGGAGGCTGGAGGAGATAGTCAAAGACAGTCAGTCATTTTAGTTCTGGCTGCACCCCTGAGCAATGAATGTCACCTTAAATATTCCCCCTCATGCTTCAGCACAAAGACATGCATGTCCTGATTGCTGGGTAACATTGTCTTTGGCGTACAGTGATGATTGACTATCGTTGGTCACCAGCTGCTACCCCAGTTTACTGGGGAGCTAATACTGACATTTGTCTTCATGCTGAGTTTCACCCCTGAGACAGGAAAGCATCAGTTTTATTCTGTCATGTGGAGATCAATGCTTTCATCTTGGCTTGAGGGAACTGGGAGCTGCATTTTCAGGACAGGTCAGAATACTCTAATAAAAGCCACCTCAGCCTTTCCTACTGGCACAGGTGATCTTTATTATGAAATACCTAACTCTTGTCCAACACTGAAGACCCAGCCAAGATGATCCTGCAAGAGCCAGGGGAAGATAAAGAAAAAAAAGGGTGTAAATTAGTTTGTCTAAGCAAGTTCCGATTGCAGAATCCTGAATCCAGAAGCACACTGGTGCTTCAATTCAGCACCAGTGAAAAAAAAAAAAAGATACGGTTCCCCCCAAAATAAAAACTAACATGGTGAGCTGCTGCAGCAGGGAGAACAAATCCCTTTATGGTGGAAGGAGAATGGTCAATGGATCAAAATTCAGCAGTTAGCAAAGATGAGTTGACTCAGAACGGTGACCTGCAATTCAGAACAGAGGCATATCTTACCACCCTGCCATCACTACTGCCAGAGAGGCCTCAGAGGAAGAGAAGAGAGGAGAAAAATCATTCCTACATACAGCAATAAAGAGCTCTGTGCTCAGAATGGAATTGCATTCATTGACACCATGGGCATACCCCAAATGCTCCACCAAGCTGATTGTTCAGGTACAGGCTATTTGCTTCCTAGCCAGGTCAGGGAAGCTGCTTTGGAATATTTTGATGTGTTCTCAATTACTTTTCAAGTAAGCCATTGCAGACTGTAGGTCAGCTTGAAACCTGTGTGAATTTTAACAGCACCACTAATGACATCAGTGGAGCCACACTGATGTGCACCCACAGTATCTCCACCGTTTACTAGTGGCTCTAACTCCTTTCAGGTTCACTGCAAAGCAATATTGTCATTCCACAGGTGTTCAAGAACAGCTTCAGTTTGAGATACCCTTCCTCTTATATAGGTCCTTCTTAACCTTCATTTAATCCTAAATACTTTTCCAGGCTTGACTCTGCTTCTTAAATAGAGTCCATCTCACCCCAGTTGTATACCTGTCCTGCACAAACACTAATATTCATCACAGAGCTCAGAAATGCCTTATGGCTTACTAAAATCTGTCTTAGGCAAGGCAAAAGACTTAGACAAGAGCCAGTTCACACAGCAGAGGAAACTGTTCTTCTAAAGCACCTAGCAAGCTCATCCAGCCATTTCCCATAGGGAAAATGTTCCAAATGCACATTTGCAAGCAGTAAGCTAACACAAAAATAGATCAATTTATTGGATAAATTGCACACTGTGGACAGTAGGATAACACAATTCTGTGCTTTCTTCTTGTGAAAGGCAAATATAAGACCTAGGTTACCTTAGATCACATAAAATAATTTGTTAAGGAAATTAAGTTTTATTCTGGCTTACTGAGTCCTAAACAGCATGGAAAAGGGGAAGGATTTGGTGTCATATGTCTCAGAGCAGTGAGGAGTTAATATATTTATAAGCACACTCTCTAAAAGGTACTCAGTAAGGATGTGTAAGGTACCTCACAAATAATTCAATGTGTATACAGAGCCTGAAGCTGCCCAACATATCCATTTCCCCCGAGAAGCACTGAAGACAATAAGGACGGAGGAGGTGGGGATGATCTCATGGGGAACATGACAGAGCTATGATAGCTGAGAAGCAGAGATTTTTCCTGCACTGGACTTCAGCCCATGTCCTTTGGTAGTTTGTAAACTGGTAATCAAAATTAGTGCCTACTGAAGCACCACTGCTTTCTGTGAGTGGAGGGACCGCTGAACCACCAGACCACCCTTGTGATCCTGGCTCTGCTTGTCTGGTGCAGCGACAAGTACTTTTCATAAATGATTTACTGTTCATTGCTGAAGCTTAGAAAAATACTGTATTTGGCATAGATTATTTCTTTGGTTTTACTTTTACAAGTAAATTCACTTTGTTCACTCACATAGGAGTACTGATAAGTGGGGCTGGCACCTGAAACAACGTGAACAAAAATGCAATAAACCTGTGGAAGGTGAGTTTCATAAAAAGGATTTCTTTTAATTGGTTCATGCAAGTAATGCTTGACTTGATGAACTTTAACTCCTAGTGAACTCCTCAGTGTAACTCTGTGGCTGGTTGCCTTAACACCTTGACTGGAACACACAATTCACCATGCAACTGTAATGTCTCAGACCTGCCTCCCAAATCATGTGCAAGAAATGAAGTCAAATTTCACAATACCTTGTTTCCAACCTTGCTGGCCCTCACATCATCAAACTGTAAGTTAAAGTCACTGCCAGAAGCATCATAGAAGGTCTGCATAGGTACCTGCAAATCAGGCACTTTTCTCAACAAATTTCCCTTGTGAATTCCTGCTGCTGCTAAAGCAGTGAAATCTTCCATGTCTGCATTTCTCTGAGATAGTTGCATGCACAGCCCCTGCTACACACTCTTCCTCTAGAGATACACCTGCAGACCCAGGGTTTTTTCAGCCCAAAATGACTGACTAGAGGCTTTTTCCTGAAGAGATGTACCTTATTGCCTTGGCTGTCAGTGCTCCTGCTTGCTGCTCTGCTGCCAAGCCTGCTCATGCAGTCACTAGCGCTAGCCTCCACTCAATGTGGTATTTTAGCAACTGAGTCACTAACAACGGCAGGGTCAGAAATGGTCACTGTAATTAAGGTCTTTATTTTCCAACATGTTTCACTGTCAGGCGTGCTCCTGAACTTTTGAACTTCCCTGTCATTGGGCTGGGACTCCTGGGGATGCCTTTCTGTTACATTTTTATCCTGCAGTTATTTCCACTTATCCCCATCACCTTGGTGCTAATGGATACCCAAAATCCACAGCTCACAGCTTTGGGTGATGAGATGGAAGCTCCGACCCTGATGTTGCATACAAGACTGCTGGAGCTGACTGATTGCTTGCTGTGCCTATGACTTCATACTACTGGGGCTACCCTCGGCTCTAAGTACTTACATGATAAATGTTCAGTCTAACACACTGTACTTCATCAGTTTAAATGCCCTCATCACACAGATGGTAGAGCTATCCCTGTGTACACCTGATATCTCTAAACATGGTTTTTTACTGCCAGCGACAAGAACTTTTCACTTCTGACTGAACACTGGTGCAGGTTGCCCAGAGATTGTGGAGTCTCCATCCTTGGTGACATCCAAAAATCATCTGGAAACAGTCCTGTGTACCAGCTCTAGGTAGTCCTGCTTTAGCAGGGGGTGGGGGTGGAGGTTGGGACAGGACAGGACCTGGACTAAATGACCTCCAGAGAATCCTTCCAGACTCAACCAGTCTGTGATTCCGTGATTCTGTGATTTTATGACAGTTTCACTGAAGATTTTTCAGCCCTGTGCTAGTTGAGACTCACATCAGTGAGCCTGAACGGCCCAGTACAACATGTAATTAACCTGCAGAACTCATCACCACAGGGTGCCTTTGATGTTGAAAGTTGTCTTGGTTTCAAAAAGCAATTGGATTAATAAAAGCAAAAATACCATCCCTGTTTTTAAAAAAACTCCATAAGCTACAGATGCTGAGGGAATACACTGAGAAATTTTGATGAATAGTTTTTGATGAATAGTTTGTTCTGTTCTTGCATTCACTCTGAGTTGTCCACTGCTAGTCTTGGTGGGAGTTATGTGACCTGTGTTCCTGCAGGACAGCATGGTTGGAAGCCAAACTGAAGACTATCTGTGTATAACATTCATATTAAAATTAGACTCATGAGGAAAGGCTAGAAAGAAGGTACTACCTTCCTAGACAAGACTGTAGCTCCAGCAGAACAAGCTGAAACCTGCAGATTCTATTGAGATTACCCAGCACCCCGCTCCTTGCCTAGGGGTCTTTTTGGCTTCTTTTGTTCTTTGACTGCTCAAGCAGTCATCTTGATGCTCAAGCGCAAGCTCATCTCATCCATAGTCTGGGTCTTTTTCCACTCACACCGACTTTTTAAGATCAGGTGCACAGAGCTGTATGCAAAAAAAACCCAGAATCTGAAGCCCTTACTCAAAAATTATTTCAGCTGATTGAAGGTTTAAAGCAATCGTCAAGAAATGCTTTCCCTTCATCCCAGATCCAAAAGAAGATAGGAAGCACCAGAGTTTGCATGATAGTTTAGAACGGTAAGAAACACAACCAAACAGTGGTCCAGAGGACATGTCAGCTGAATAGACAGTCAGGCTCCATCCAGGTCTGCACAACATCCTGGGGTTTGCCTATTTTGTTTCAGGTGGAGTAACCTGCAGATGACCTTTAATCTAGCACTGAGGTGGAATACAAGAGCCTGTGTCCCAGAAATGGCTATAGTTGTCCCTGACCCATGCCAGGAGAGGTAGTGTCCTTCGTCCTGTGTAGGAGGAGGTGGTCATGGGAAGTGTCACAGGTCATTGATTTCTGCAGTTTTCCCCATTCCTGCAATCACTCTCTTGCCACAGAGCAGTGGAAGTTTCTGTGCTTACCTCCCAGTTCTTAGTCTTCTGCACACTCTTCTGTGACCCTTTGTCCCTGCTTATTTCACAGCTATGGCTGAGCCTGGAGACAGACCAGGCTCAAGAGCTCTCCATGAGTGAAAAGCAGTGCCTAGCTGTGATGGTGGAGGCCAGGTGGTACTACTGGATTTCCTGTTGAGTAGGGACTGTTAGCATAGTTTGCAGAATGAGGACATACTTGTGGGGTCTGAGTCAGCAGTGGGAGGAAGGGCAGCAACGATGTGAGGTCAAGAGGCTGGGGTGTGCAAGGGACTGGGGGCTGAGGTCTGTCACTGTCCTTCAATCACATTTGCCCTAGGGAGACTTCCCCTACCTTCACTCCCCTAAAGCACATACTGCAACCCAAACTAACCCTTATAAGACTCATAGATCCCACCTCTGCTGGAATAAGCTACTTCTAAGATTGCAATGAGCTTAATCTGTCTCTGCCACGAGGCTCTCAGTTAATTTTGTACTGGGTTCGTGGAGACTCTCTTATGTCTAAGTGCTACCTTCTCTCTGAGGGCTGGTTTCCCATCTTTAGTGGAGGCTGACTGTAGCCTTGCAAAGTAAAGCAGCTCTTTTCTACCACTCATGCACACAAGTAATCTCATTGATTACCTGGTTTTCAACCAGGTGTGGTATGAAGAGGGGAGGTGACTCCTGCAGCTCTCTGTTCCTCATACACGTGGGTGTGCTGAGCAGTGGCTGCCATGCAGCAGCCTCTCCTCCACCCTGTCCTGGTTTTGGCAGGGATAGGGTTAATCATCCCCAGGCTCTGGCAGGGACACAGGTATTCCATCCCATGTGAACCATGTCCAGTCCATAGCTGGGAGCTGGCTGGGGGAGGGGGCGGGAAGTGACCACTGGGATTGGGCTGGGAAGTACCAGGTCCAGTTGAGATGTGGTACCATAATCATGTTTGCGCATTCCTCTGTCGGTGTTATTGTTGTTGTTTTCCTGTTCCCTTTGCCTCAGCCTTTTGCCTTTTTTTGCCAATTCTCCCCATAGTGGTAGGGGGTTGAGAAAGCAGCCACGTTGTTCTGTGTTGCCATCTGAGGCAAAACCATGACAGTTCCCATCCTCCCCACTTGCTCCGACCCTCTGGTTGGATTGGAACAGGCCTTGCATGCAGCCAGTCTGACACTGAGTGTCAGCAAAACCATTTTTAGGCCTGGCACCTTCATGCGATTTCAATAGACAGAGACCTGGCTTCGGCATGACAAGTCCTGCTCTTCCCTTTCATCGGGGTGTGCACGGGTCAGGGCTGTTTCTCACTGCTCAGGTTTTTCAAAAGCTCTATATCAAAGCTAGCCCTTGGTTTCTTCTGCTTCTTTGGTATAACCCACAATGGCCTTGTTGAATCACAGAAACCTTTTCAGGTTTTTTCCTTTATTTCCTTTCTTTTGCCTTTTTTTTTTTTAATAATTTTTTTATTTGGGGAAAATAGATAAGGGAAAGTGGTTGTTGGGGGAAGGAAATTTCTTCCGTGACTTTTCTTTAGTGTCTTGCTTATCAAACCAATGGAGAAGAAGCACCAAGGAAAATGCAAGCAGATGGATGAAATGCCTTCCTTGTCTATTTTTTCTTTTTTTTTGTTTTTTTTTTCTTTTTTTTTGTTTTTTTTTGTTTTTTTTTTTGTTTTTTTTTTTTTTTTTTTTTTTTTTTTTTTTTTTTTTTTTTT
>JAOXJM010000008.1:8966557-8990985 GCA_026413425.1 Tringa solitaria | reverse complement strand
TTGGACAAGATGATCTTGAAGGTCCCTTCCAACATAGAAGATTCTGTGATTCTGTGGGATGTAGCCATTTGTTTCTTGGGCAGGTGCTCTGATTGCAGGATATGACACAAGCATAAGTGTTTTACAAGGAGATAGAGGTCTAAACATCTAAACATAGGAATAAATTTCATGCTCCAAATCCCAATTTCACAAGTTGCCTAAGTGCTGCTCTTGGATAGACACATGAACTCATGTGGAAGAAACTCCACACAACCTGTGTCATTGTTGCCTCAAATGTAGGGCTGTGGTGTGGTCAGCATCATCATTGTCGCAAATCCTAGCCTGTGATCCTGTTTTTTCAATATTCACTCTAGTGTATGTAGATCCCTCAAATTCAGCATTACAAATCCCATTCCTGGAACTGGGCTGTTACTCCTCATGTTTGGTGGTGCTGCACACCACAGACCTAGAGTCCACCATGAATTTAGCCAGAAGAACATTATCATGATGGGAGGGAAGCATGGAATAAAAAGAGAGTTGAACACCAATAATAGGGGAGAAGACTCTTCTGCATTGATGATTGGTTTTAGTACTAGAAAATCTAAACAATTTCAGACTGGGCTTGGGAAAATTTGTGAATTGCGCACAGCCAGATGAACCCAAGAGCACCTTTATTTTTCTTTGTGTCCACAAAACAGCATTAAGGAAGCATACAAAGGAACTTTTTTCCCACCCTGATCCCTAATCACTGTTTTGAAAAATCCCTTTTAATAGTTCTTGGTACTGGGTGTTTGTGTCAAGGTTTTAGTAGCAAGGGGGGATACAGGGATGGCCACTGTGGTGGACACAGCAATGGACCCACTGTAGGCCAAAGCTGAGTTAAAAGGCTACATGTGTAGTCCCTCTGTGAAATTATATTTAAGAAAGGGCAGGAAATGCTGAATGGAGAGAGCAGGAGAACAAAAAGCACAAGAAACAACAGAGGGAACACTAGGATCAGAGGAGAAGGTGCTCCATGGCAGAGCAGGTGTTCCCTGCAGCCTGTGGAGGACCCACACTGGAGCAGAGGAAAAGAGTGAGAAGAGAGGAGATGCTATATACTGACTGCAGCCTTGTCCTGCACTGCTGTTTTGCTAATGAAGTGGTTGGGTGTAACCTTCAGTGACAACAACTGAGGAAGGACAGGTGCTTGGAGTGAAGTTAACCCTGGGAAAGGGGGGAGGAAAGGTGTAGTTTAATATTTGGTTTTTTGGTTCCTAATACCTAAAGCAGCAATTAAATATATTAATTTGGCACTAAATTAAATTCATCCAAGTCAAGTCTATTTTCCCCGATGATGTTTTTGGTAAGTGATCTCCTGTCTTTATCTCTTCTCATTCCCGATCTTCCAAATCTGTCCCCACACTGTTGAGAGGAGGAGTGAGCAGCTAAACAGGAATTTGCCTGCTAGCCAGGACCAACCCACCAATGTCCATGCTTTGTTACCAGAGGTCTAAGTCTGTCTACAGCAAAAAATGTTTTTACCAGACTTCCTTTGCCAGATGTTATAGATTCCTTTCTGCTAGTGTCTGCTCATCTTTACATCATTACCACTCCAACCTCTGTTTCATACACAGCAGGTCTCAGCTGTAATGCCAGACTTGGCTTCAGATCTCTGGTCCTAGATCTGAGCCACACATACGTCCAACAGACACTCTTACACATTGTACATTGGAGAACTAGACTTTGAAATGCCAAATAGTTTTAAATCTGATGTTATTTAGTTTTTAGTAATATCACATGCTGTAAATTTTTCTACCACCTAGGTTATTCATTCAAAATCTGTTCTCTAGGAGCTCTCTATTACATACACACAATTCTCTTTACCAACAAAAAAGTAATCTCATAGACAATAAAGTGTTCATTATCCTGTTTTTCCCAAATGTACAATAAAACTTACATACACACTTCTTGCATCATTATTTCTCAGTAAAGCAATGCTCATCTTATATTGTATCTGTGTCATTACTAGAATTTTTGTTTCTATTGTACTTGAAAAACTCCTTAAATCTATTGATTGTAGCTATGGACTTTTCTCTGCTGATCTTAATTCCCTTTATCAATTTTCTATTCTCTTAAATGTCTGCTTTTCAAATATTGTTAGGTATCCCCCCTCTCCTACTCTTATTTACGGCTTTTTCTTTTTCAGTAGTTCAGCCCCGGTCAACTGGGAGGTGGGGAGTCAAGCAGCCGGAGCTGCTGTTCCTGAAAAGATGGGCGCTGAGGAAAGAGGAATGTGGGATGGACAGATGGGACAAGATGAAGGGGGATGGTTTTACTAGGATATCTTGAGGGTCTGCGAAGAGAAGAAATGGATGGGTGCCTAAGAGATGAGATTGCTCTTGGCAGCATCACAGCCTACTACTGAAGAATTGCGACAAGCAGTTTAAAAATGTCAGTGATTGGTGGTCTCCTGTTGGTCTGCAGCTGTGCTCCATAGCTATTCTGGCCACGCGGGAATCTCAGCAGTTTACAGTATAAATGACATGTTGCCACTTCACTGATCAAGGCAATACTGTCCTGCCACAGGGAAGAGAGACAAGATGCAGGAAGGAAGCAGAGGGAATGGAGAAAGCTGCTCAGTCCTAGATATGCACAAGGAGCAATAAAGTCACTGCCGGACGCAAAGAGACAGGAATAAAGAAAACACTCATAAAAATCCAAAGGTTAAAGAATGTAAAGCAAAGGACAAGTGTCATGATGTGGCATGATAAGGTCTAGGGGAAAGCACAGGTCCAGCAATAGTGTCTTTCCTACTTCCCAAAACTAGTTCAAAGCAAGAATGAGTGCTTCCAGCTGATAGAAGGATGAGGCGGGGGACAGCTGTACAATACCCTTGTCTCCATTGCGTTTCTGGAGCACATCTCCTTTCTCTGCCCAACAGAGGACTCTTCTTGGGACCTCATTGCAGAACATGAAAAACCACAGCTCGAAAACAGAGGATCCATTTGCATAACTTGATGCAAAACGTAGAAGACATCCCTGTAGTCCCTAGAGCTCCAATTCACCATGTCACTCTAGTGAAAGTTATTTTTTATGCTCTAAAGCCATTAGCTGTCTTCTCACCTAGTGTTCTGCTTTTTTCTTCTTGTCCTGCTCCTCTCTCCTGCATAGCTGCCCGCCCTTGGTGCACGCGGCTGAGCTCTTTAGTGATTGTGTACCCATTACCTTGTATAAACTTGCCTTTCCGCTTTTCCACCACTGACTGCTACTATATATCCCCCTGTGATTTCCTTACAGGAGATTGTGAAACAAGACCAACGTCCATGTCTGGCATGGGGAGTGATGAGCCTCTGATCTAGCAAAGCAGTCTGTTGTAGACAGACACCTCTGGCCAGGAAGTCCTGCTTGTGAAGCAGTATACCTGAAACTGAGCCAGAAACTGGAACTTGCAACCAAAAGCTGTGGGTTGTTTTAGCTGAATGTACTGACCTTGTGCTAGGTTCTGCACAGCTCCACACAGTGAGTTATGCAAATAATACCTTAAGCTACTCTCTTTGTGTTTACAGACTATTTACACATAGCTATAAGCACAAAAATATTTTAATGCATAAGGAAAGGTGTCATTTGGTTCACAAAAGGTCTGCGTGCTTCACGTATGACTCCAGTCTCCTTTCTCAAGTAGAAGAGGCACCGTAAAATACAGAAGTTGGCAAATGACAGGATAACAAGCCTTCTGGATGGGAAAACTGCACACAGAAAGCCACATCCTGTCCCCTGACTAGTTGGGTGTCCAAGATTGGTTTGGTCTACCAATTGTTTCTGGCAATTTCGTTCCACAAGCCCTGTGCATTTTAAAAAGCGTGACTAGGAGAAGATGTCTGCTAACAAAAGCTGCAGCTGGAGATAAGGCGGTGAAGAAGAACATAAAACATACACTCACCCAATCTACAGGAAGAATAACACAAAAAGAACTGTACTTTGCAAGCAGTAGCCTGTTGTGTGAGGTGGTTTTTTTTAGGTTGGGGGAGGGCTTTGTGTTCCTTGGTTTTTGTTTTGGGCTTGGTTGTGGGGTTTTTTTTCAGAAAAGAAGATTATGACCTTGAAAGAAATTGAAATCATCAAAACAATGCTACAGAGCTGCTAGAGGAATTAGATAACTGGGACCAAAAGATATTTCTGCAAAGGTTTTAAAGGAGTTCCTGAGACTGTTTTTCCAGTGTCTTCATGGACTTTGCATCAGCTCTTATACCCGTACTAATAGCAATTACCAAGATTAGAAAGTTGCTCATTGGTGTCAAGAACACTAGTCCCAGAGAAACAGGCTAATTAAGAATCAAATAATATAGCACTTAGGTAAACGCAGTGTAGCTTGATTGGGTCAAACCATCACAGCTTCTGAAGGGAAAAGTATGCTTTGTTAACCTGAAAAAGTTAATAAAATCGGAGAGCAAGGTGACCTAAGTGCATGTAATTTACTTGGATTTTTGAAACACTTTTTGTAAGGTTCCTCCGTAAAGACTGTTAAGGAAAATAAATAGCTATAGGATAAAGGAAAATGATTCACTGGATTAATAACTAATTTCATTAAAAGACCCAAAACAAAGAAATGTAATGGAAGTTTTTTCCCTAGAGTAGTAGAGGTAAGAAAAGGATTTTCTCCAGGAGCCACTGTTATTTTTTATAGTCTTTAATTAAATAATTAAAACTATGTTAATTATATTGTCAATGTAAAACATATATTTAAAATATAGGAAATATCAGACTTTCAGCTGCCTCTTGTGCCAGGACCTTCAACTGTCCATAACATTCAGATGGATCTTCTTGGTCCTCTTCCATAAATAACCAGAGAAACTTCTCTTAAGCCTAAAAAACTCCCTGATGTTATCTGAAAAAACTACAAGAACAAGGAGGACTTTTTTTTTCTCCAGTCTGCCCTTCAGATTCAACACCCTGATGATATTCTGGGGAATATCTGTGTTCAGTCACTATTTCTGATGTTCTCTTGCCTGCCACATGCCTTGTTCCCACGCCGGCCGCACTGACCATGGTGTCTTGTGATTCACGCCAGTACTAATGCTGCCATAACATGTCCCTCCTCCTCAAAGCTGCTGGAGGACTCCACCAGTGCACTGGCCTCCGATGTGTCCCTAACACCTCTGGAGGAAAAACAAGAAATGGTCCTTGGAGTTTGACATCTTGGATAGCTGGAAAGGAGGCTTATAAAGAAGTTAGTCAGAGCATCCAAAGCTGAAGTGTGAGCTCAGGTCCGACAAGGATGAGATGCTGATGTGTTATATTGATTCTGAGGGTTTCACACAGGTATCATGATTCATAGATGATCACTGCAGCCTACAAAAATCTTCATGGCACAGAGGCAGGTGTACCACCACTTGTTTTTTGGATGCTCAGTTTGGTCTTGCTGCCCACTTTCAGCAAACCACCAACATTGGGTCCGTGACAGAAAGGTCCATGTGGTGCAGTTCTGCAACCAGGATTGATTTATGTGTGTGTGTATGAGGATTGCTTTGTGTACACCCCAGAGCACTGAGAAACTTTCCCAACAGCTTGGAGCACCAACTGCCTGAGGCAGGAAAGTGCCACTGATGGTGCCAATGGTGTAATAGTCAGCCTGGCCCTGAGAGAGGCCATCACATATATCACATTTGTGATATCACAAATGTCACATTTGTGATATTTTCAGGAACAAATCCTCCTCCTGTCTATAGGAGGTTCATTGAAGTTATGTAGATCCCATATACAGTCAGAAACAGGCAGTGATACTTTTGGTGAACCATAAAAGAGGTACTACACAGGCTGGGCTTGAGGAGTTAGCATGCTGGTGAGCTCTCTGGGGCCTGTTTCTCCAGCTCCTGTAAGGATCAAGGTGCAGTTATAACAGCCAGAGAAAAATGCCATCTACTCTGTGTATACCTACCCTTGGCTTCCCACTTATCTCATGGCCTCTGACCCTCCTGTTCCCTCATGAAGATCTTGCCCTAATTGAGCTCAGACCTACCTAGTCTGCTTCTAGTCCTCCTGCTTCATCCTCCTTTTCAAACTGCTACCCTACTCCTGCCATCAAGTTCTGTTCAGCCTACTGAAAATTTACTAAAATATGTTCTGTATTATGCTAGCTAGGGTTCCCCTAAAAAAAAGTAGTCTTCTACCTCATGTACAGTATTTGCTCCTCAAGCACAGGGACAAATCCTGGGGAGAGTAGTCCTCTTATTCTGTTGCAAGATGTTATTGCCAGTTGGAGAGACCTGGCCAGTTGTGCACTGCTAAAATCATGTTGAAAGCAGAAATGGGATTTTCCTTTGGCAAGATGAAAGTGTAACATAACAGAGTTTGAGCACTGGTGTAGATGACTGTGACACATCTGGTTATATTTGAGAGCCCACTAGTACAAATGCCTACCAGAAACCTGGTGTAAAAGACCCCACTGAGCAAGACTGAACTGCGTAGAATAACCCAGGGTGACAAATCTGGGACAGTGTCAGAGACAGGAGTTCACATATTCTGAGTGGTCTCCATGAGCTGTGCAATTTGTTTTCAACCCTTTTGAATTTCAAACAAAACACTGGGACCATCAACAGCCTTTATGGTGAAAAAACTCAGATTTTTTAATTGAGTATCACTCATTTTATGCTCAGCATAACAAAGATTCCTACGGGGAAACAGTGCAAGCAGGCAATTACAAAGTCCATGTCATAAGGGAATGACTTAGCAACTTGACCACATTTCATGTAGCTCTGGGGAATGAGGATTGTCCATGACTTCAGGCTTTAAAAAAGCTAAAAGACACACCAAAAAAACATCCTCAGCATTGCAATTTCATGAAGTTCACTTAAACTGACAATACACAGAGTATTGGGGAAAGAGGAAAGGATCACCCCCATACTCCAAGGAGTTCTGTCTTAAAGACCCATGATACTGCTCAGGGACTTGTTAAGTCAAGTTTTGAACGTCCCCAGTGATGGACATCCCACAGCCCTGTTGAGCCACTCTGCCAGTGCCTGGCCATAGTTTGCTTCCCCCTCGGTCCTGGTGGGCTGAAATGACATCGGTTTTGAGAAAATAGAAGATTATGTGACTATATGAAGTACCTCCTATTTCTGCCTCTTTGTCAGGGTGCTTTCTCTTCAAGTCGCACTTCTGACATTCATCAGGGACTTCAGCCTGGCACAGAGCATAACTTATACCAGATACATCACAATATTAGATGATAAAAAGGACAGACTAGCAACTTACTGAGAAGCCCTAAGGAAAAGTAATTCAATTGCAGAACCAAAGACATTCCAAACTAAGCTGAAATTGAGAGGAAACCCAAAGAGCAGAGCAATCTGAAAACCAATAATCAGGTAACACAGCCTCCTACAGATGGTAGATTTTAATCTTCTTCTTGTATTGGGCAGTTTATGATCTGACCTTTTCATTGATCCAGCAAAGACTTTGAGTGTCTCGCTTTACCACTGCCTTAGCCCTTGCTCTTCTCATGTATAGTAAATGTTCTGCTCTCATGTGATGGACCTAGGAGACAGATGAGCTATGTCTCACGATGTTTGGATAGCAGCTAGCTACACAGCATTGTGGGGCTACATCCTGTGAAAAGATGAAAAGTCTCAGTACTTTCTGCACAGGGCAACAGATACCTGCCACCACATTTCTAATCAAGAAACATGGAGGGATTTTGCTAGATTACCAGTGACAGTGAAGGAAGCCACAGCTGACATATCAGACTGATTAAAAGGTTATTTTTCCCAGGGCATGGCTAATAATGCAGAGCTACAGTAGTTTGACTCTTGTAATTATACTCACTATCATTATTATTTCTTTGTAGGATGGTTATGCCAAGGGGTCTTGCTGGAGCCTGGAACCACATTGTGCTGGATACAGTACAAACACATATCAGAAGCAATTTGAGAGATAGTACTATAAATGGATGAGGCAGAGAGTGGGAGGAGAAACAGAGGCACGGAAATAGGAAGAGTTTCCTGTTTCCTGTACATTGTTTAGGGTATCAGCCATAAATTGAAGCCATCCAGGTCTCCAGTGCTCTGCCTACCCAGCTGGGTGAATCGAGAACATCCCAGCTTTGAAAAATGGTGTTTCCTCTAATTCTTTGACCACAATTCCAACATTTTAGGGCTTAGATAATTTTTCCTAGTTATGAATGGAAAAGATGAACATTTTTTATATCCATTCTACAAGAAAATATAATTTTCATTGTCATGGATCTGTTTTTTTGTCACTATTCATAATGACTTCTACCCTACACTGGAGCAAAAATGTAGCATCCCATGAAATTACAAAGATCACAGAAGACTTCAGAGCTATTGTAGAAAGCTAGGGAAAATCCTCTCCTGTTCTAAGCAAGAAGAACCAGAAAATAAAAAAACTCTCTAATTTTATGTTATGTTATAAAGCCAGACAATTGGGGTTTAGGATATGCAAGCTGCCTTTCAAAGAGTATGGCTGCTTTCCAGAAAGGTAAATGGGTAGGACGAGGCCTCATCATTTCAGATGATGACCAGCGGTATGGACTGAGAAGATACTGGACTACCATCACAAGAGACAATGCCAAGAAGCTAACCTAATACCTAATATGTATTAAAAGTGACAGAGACCTGACACTCAGTGACAATGGGAGAACAACCAAACTGTCAAGCAAATTTGAGATGCTCATGTACAGAACCTGAAACTGTTATGGCATGTGGAAGGGCAAAACAGGGGCCTGAAAGTCACAGGGGTACTGAGAAACCTCAGGGATGCTGGAAACCAGTGCAGATGAATGGAATGAGGTGTGCTTTGTCTTAGCAAGAAACAGAGGGCAGAGAAATGAAATGTTATGGCAAGGTCAGAAGAGTGTTTTGGTGCAAAACACTGCCAGGAGGGATGCCTGGAGAGAGAAAGCCTCTCCTGTGCCACCAGCCTCTTCTGTGCCACCAGCTGCAGCTTAATCACAATTACCAAATGCATAAGCATTAATGGGGATTATGGGAGACTTTAACGTCTCAAAAATGCATTGAAAGATAATTAATACTTATGTTGGCTCAGATATTTTAGGTGATGGTTTTCTTCTCAAAAGTAACTCTAAGACCATCTTAGACCTAGCTCCTGTATGGGTTAAAATGTAGTAAAATTTAAATAAAGTGTGATCGTGAGCTGACTTTTCTCACTTTAAATTTCAAAATGGACAAAAGTAGGTCTAGAATGAAGGTTTGGAAGCTGAGAGAGGCAAACTTTAAAATCTAAGGAAATGAATTATTGAGTCTGATTAAGCAGCTCTGGGATCCGTGTGCAGAGAAAGCATAGGTACTTAAAATTCAAAATTCAAAAGGGAGATAGAGCAGTGAGAAGAGGTATGTTTGAGAGGTTACAAACTGCAAAAAGAAAGTAAGAATGACTGAAAACCTACCTCACATAGGAAATTAAAATTAATAATAGCAAATGGTACTTAAGCCAGAGAAACCAAGGGGAACAAAGAGAAAATTAGGACAGTTGCACACTTGAGGTAAAAATAGATCAAAAGTTACTTATCACTAATACTGGAAATCTTATTTCCTGCAATTAACAGAAGCAACAATGTGATATCAAGTGCATTAACAGGATTCCCAGTGTAAACGAGGGTAGGGCACGAGGCATGACCTCATCTGAGGTGAAGCGAATATTTAGACTGATTCAAGTGAAAAATGAAAAGCTGATTTCTACCTAGACCATTATCAGCATTGGCATGCAGAATGAAAAATCATGTAGGGACAATATATAACAATTATTCAAACCAGGGATAGTCCCCATAATGGGAGGGTAACAAATGTAACACTTCTGTCCAGAAGTGTGAAGAAGTGTACAGACAAGTGTAGGCCTGTTAGTTTGAGTTTTGGAACAATAATAGATAAAACCAGGGAGGCAGGGAGAAATGTATTAATGAATTGATGAATTGATACATCAATGAAACAATGAATTGTTTCAGGATAATTTGGCAGCAGTTCTTCACAGGACTAGTGCTGCCTTAAACAAGACATACATGAACTAAATCCATCTCACTTTCCATGAGCTTCCGTTAAATTAGCCATGGATTTGGTCTCTGGAGCTGAAAGTGAATAAAAAGGGCCTGCAGCTGTTCACACTGAAGATGTAATTACGAGAAAAGGAGAGGTGATGGTGGTGGTCCGAGACAGTTCTGAAACCACAGCTCCAACAGAATTATGGTGAGACATAGGCTAGAAGGGACAACTGGAGGTCCAACCTCCTGCCTAGAGCAGAGCTGACTTCAAGCTGACTGAACTATGTCAAAGATATGTTCCTGTGCCACCTGCTCTAGGTGGACTTGCTTTGGCAGAGGGGTTGGACTAGATGATCTCCAGAGGTCCCTTCCAACCCTGTGTGATTCTGTGATACTGGACCTGCTGTGCTCAACCTCATTTTCAGTTAATCTTCATTTGGTGTGACGAAATGGGAGCAAATGTTTCAGTGAAAATGGTCACAATAACAGAGAGGCATTTTGTCTACTTGAAAGAGGTATGATGTGGTTAAGCCATTATCAAGTCTTTAATGTAAAAAGTGCTTTACATATAGGTAAACTGGTTAAAATGGGAAAATTATTTTTTAAAGTACCAAGATTATGAAATGCTTTCCATTAACTGGGTCCAACATATGTTCCTTGTTCTACACAATATATCAGATTCTAAGGGAGATATATTCCAAAGCTAATAAAAAAAAGTTTGAAATATTCACTCTTTGCTCATTTGCATTTGCTTACAGAAAATTGTGTCTACTGTAAAGACAGCAAAACAGTAATTATTTAAATTAGTTTGATAGATGTTTAGTAATGCTTTGATTAAAATATCAATTTCAGATACCAAGTTTGTGAAAAGCAGAATGATAATGAATTTTTTTCAAGAAGTTTCATTTTTCACAAAAGATTTTGAATGAAAAGTGCTTTTCACACAAAAAATTTCAGACACTCAGTCAAACAATGGAGTCAGTGTGGAACTGAGGTCAATATGGTCACTCAAAGACATCATTATAAGATAGAAAAGGGACATAGCTCTGTCAGGTGAAATATGGATGAATCCATCTCCTCAAGAGAATAGTTCTATTCTGTGGGTGATGCCCAAGTAGTTCCAACTTGCCTGTAAAATCATCCTGTAGGACTGACAAAACTTTGGTCAGGAATGAAGATGAAGGTCATTGGCAAAAGGCCAATCTCACAAATCCATACAAATAACCAAGCTCAAAGGCAGCCCCAGGGTTCCTAGTTTCAGTATACAATGTAGTAATCCATCCTGAAATCACAGGAAAGGAATTTGAGGGGTTCCCTAGTCCGTTGGTCCGCTTTATTGCTCCTGACGTAAATTCAAAGCAGTACTTCAAACTCCTTCACAGTCTCCCTGGTGAGTCTGACCTAAATATTGTCAGGCAAATTAAACCCAGTAGTTTCTAGTATATTCGTAATGGAAGTAAAGCTATTTCCTGATTCTTTTCATATGTCCCCTAAATCAGCTCTTTCTCTAGACAAACATTTCAAATCCATTTTTTTTTTTGCCTCAGAGATCTCTGTCCAATTGTCTACCTCTTTCTACCTGTAGTTCTCTAAACTGGCAATAGAACTCTCACTGTGACCCTGACCATTCTGACTGCAACAAAATGATTACTACACGTGCTTAAGGAGTGGCAAATACATATATAAATATGCATTTGTGGGGTTTTTTTTCTATTTTTCTTTTTCAACAGCAATGTGTTATGCCTGGTTCATGCTCACCTTGTGACCCATTATTGCCTCCCAGGTCCTCTTCTACAATATTATTGCTAAACTAGACTTTCCTTGCCCAATACTTGCTGGAATATTTATTCTTAGCTGGAAGGAACAATGTGTTGTGTTGGTGTATATCAAACTGTATTAAATTTCTTCAGTGCATTTATTCATGTTGTCAGGATTATGCTGAATTTTAAGCTTTTGTCCTTATGTATGTTCACCCTCAAATGGAGTGGGCAGAGGAAGAAGGTATAGTGAAACTTGTTAGATCAAAATAGCAGCAGCAAGAGATCCTCATTTGCAAGATGTAAGACTTTGGTGGGAGTTTTGAACTGCAATCGTTAAAATGGACATGTAGGGGTAGATTTGGATTTCAGGTCAAGAAGATAAGATTTGTAGTTCAGAAATGTTATAAATGCCTAACCATGACAAACCCCCTCCTTCTATGTGGGAATTACTTCACGTTAGAGAGGACATGAGACACGTGAGACGCAACATTACTTATTTTAAAATTGGCAGTCAACTTGGAAGAAATATATTAGATGTGGAGCTGGCCAGAAAAAAAACAATATTTCTATCTTTTCTCAATAAAACTGTGCTACTGAGACAATAAATTCCTGGCATAATAGCAACAATAAAGGTGATGTAGGTGTCTGCTTCTCTAATGAGCAACATCCCAAGCTCTGTGTCACCATCATAAACACAGGCAGGAGTGCACCACATCTTCACCGTAGATTTAGTGTAAGTATCAAGCCTCAGATTCTTAAAAAGAAACAAAACAAAAACCCAAATTGAAAATATTTTGAGCTCAGTAAAAGTGTTTTTTCTAACAAGACTTAATTTAATTAGCAAAACTGTGAGCAGGGCTGATCTGCTAGGAGAAAATCCTGTTCGACTCTGGGTGTGCTGATACTTGCTGGTGGATACATTGCACATGAGAAGTGAAGCAAACCCACAGCCAAGCTACAATAATTGCTGGGAACTGTCTGAAAAATATTCTCTGCTGAATTTCATTTCCTCATCTTTTTCTCAGGCAATCACTCACACCAATTTTTCAGTGAGGATTGAGTAATGTTCCACTGTTTGGACCTCAATAACCAGGACATTCAGTGTTTCTTTCATTGCACAACTGAAAGCAAACTTGTTCCGTGCAGTTTGCACCAAATAACAACATAACTGGAGGAACAGAGGGGAACAGATGCCAAACTGAAAATAACTCAGCAAATGCAGCAGCAGCAGAGGCAAAATCATTCACCTTGTCATGACCTCATCTCTAACCATTAGAAATTTCTCTGCCAAGGAGGCCTGTCCCAGCAGCTTGTTATCTACACAGTTCCAAATACAGAAGGGTAAAGTGGCAGTGCTATTCCACCATTGCAAATGGCACCTTGGAAAACCAGAAGAGAATAATCCCTAGTGGGTGTCCTACAGAACAATTGCCTCTGAGGTGGTGGTGTTTTTTTTTTCTAGTGAACATTGCATACCCCAAAAGATCTGTGTAGATACTCATATACTAAATCCACAGTATTTTTTATTTTAGTTGTTGTTTGAAAAAAACAAATAGAGTTTAATGGGCTCATTATCACAGCTAAGGAGAGGAAAAAAAGGTACAGCTGCTAATGCTGGAACAGACAACATATTACATCTTGACCTTCAACCCCCTTCACCCCTTCACCCTCTGTCCCTGGAAAAATCCCCTCCCATTGTGCCATAGTGTGAATCAGCACCTTTCTCTGGAGCTCTCCAATTAAGATTCAGCAGAGCTTGGAGACCAGCAGTCGGCCCACACTGGACTAATTAATTTTTCCTGCCTGAGTAATTACAGTCCAGAGGTGACCATGAAAGACAAGCAAATCAATTAGTGTTTTACTGAGATCCTCATCAGTCACGGAGCACTAACCAAGAAGAAAAAAAATGACCAGTGACAGAGCTGGCCCCTGAAAAACAAGCAACAAAGGTTGCTCTAAAACTGCTACACTTCTATGCTAGAGATAGCAAACACCGCTCACAAAATCTCTTTTTTCTTTTTGGCCCAATCAGTCAGTTGCTACAGTCACTCTCTTGAAAATTCAAACTTCATCTCCTTCACTGGCACTCACATCGCATGCAACTGATTCATATCCTAGCTAAAACCACTTCAAAGCTGTTTATAAGACGAGCACAATGTTTTTGCAAATGTCTCAGCAAGTGTTGGGAGTGACTTTCCCACTTTACAAACAAATGCTGCTCTGCTGAACCAGTGCATTGCCATCAGCAGCTCAACCTATTTTTCAGGAAAAACTTTTCCAAATGTGCCAGGGATCCAAGCAGACAACTGTCTCCACATTCCACTTCATACATTTGTGAAATTTCTCTATCATCCTTAACACAGAGGATCCCAGAGGAATATTGTCTCCTGAAATCCAGGAGTTTTCTTCTTTCCCCATCTAATTTTTTCATCGAGTTCATGTAATCCTAGATGAAGTAGCAAGTGGTTTTGGCTGTGGTATGACGGAGAAGACCAAGTTCTTGCTACATGGCAAAGAACTGGGACACATGGTTCTCCCAGAAGTGGGTGTGAGGATTTGTGAACAGGACCTATCTCGGAAGGGTGCAGGTGGGATGGATCTCATTGTAGAAGTGCCATGGGATTGTGCACAGCTAGAAGTGATTCTTCTGCCCAAGTAAAAACTATGTGGAGGAGTCCAATGGGGTGCATATGTCCCAGAGCCACTAGTAGGCTTGTGTTTGATCTCAGTTTTGGTGGCTAATTGTGGTAAGAACTTCTGCTACCATAGTGTCCTTGAGCTTTCCTGAAGTTTGTCTCAGCAAGCCTCATTCCTTCATGGAGTCAAGGAGGGAATAACACCAATTTAGGTTGGGAGAGTCATTGTAGAAGTCAGATGTTCCAGCACCTTTCCAAGCTATTCAGCACAAGAAAACAGAGAAGCAACATTGTACATATCACCTTTTTTATCCTAAAACACCTGGATACTAGCAGTTGCAGACCATCCAGTGGACATTCTTGCAAAAGATTCATATTAGAGGGAGCCATGAAGACCCCTGAGGAACACAATGTCTCTGACCAGTCACACATGCCCATGTTTCAGCCTACAACCTGTGCCAGAACCAAGTGCAACCCAGAGCACAGAAAGGATTGCGAGGGTAGTCTAAGGCACATCAAAAAGACCACAAACACAGAGAAGAGTGCATGGAGCCACTCTTTGCACCAGAGAAGATGTGGGTCTACCTGGATGCAGAGATGTTCTTTATCTTTCCAGGCAGGACTGTGAGCTGACAAGAACTGAGATGTAGTCTACACAACATTCATGTTGCTGTGATGTCAGCGTCCCTGAATGAATGTTCTGTCACTGAATAAGGCTTTTTTTGCTCATATTAACCTGGAAGTTCTTGTAGAAATTGGGAAATGTGCTGTCTCTAAGCAATTGCACTGTTCATTCATATGCAGACAAGAAAACCCACAGTGGGGAGAATGAGTTAGACTACCACAAGGAAGTTGCTGACTTCCCAATCAGAACACCTGTGACAGAAAGATGTCAATGACATTGCAGACAGCTGAACAGAAATCACTACTTTCAGTACAGCGGCTAAGGTGTATTTACCCTGGCTCGGGAGTGTACTGCTGGTATGTTAAAGAAGATCTAATTGGAGAAACGGGTCATAGGCTGCAAAGATAGAAAGATCTAGAGATATCACTAGGTGTGGGTATCTGAGTAGGATTGCATCTGGATAGTTAGAAAGAGGAGTGCAAAAGAGAAGATGTGATGAAACAGTAAATTGGGAACAAATGTTGCATTATTGAGTCTTCAGGGACAAAAAGGTGGTCAAAAGAATAGGAGTCAAACTGTTAGAAGTGAGTGGTAGGACAAGGAGATACTTTGTCTCACCAGCTCTTATTACTCCTAGCTATGAGTAGTCAATATAAGCTTTTTATGATCAAACAAAAGTCTTTGGCTGTCATAGAGGTAGTGTAACTCCCCATCTGCAGCACAATAATTTGAGCTGTCACAGAGCTGCACTTCTGCTGATGTCCAAACTGAGTCACCTAATCAGCAACTTTTGTCTATTGCTCCTTGTTATATTGGTAACACCAGTCCATTCTCTTTGTAACTGCTTTCAAGTAGCTGCAGCTACTATTAGATCCTCCTTCAAGCCCCTCTTCACCTGGATAAATCAACCCAACTGTCTTCATGCCTGCTTGTGGGCCTGGAACCGGGGTCTGACCATTTTCATCACCATTTGTTGGCCTCTCTCCTCTTTCTCTATATCCCTCTCGAAGCAGGAGAGAGGATCCCTGAAACTGGCTACAATAAGTCATGTTTGACTGCATCAGCACTGACAAGAGAGGAAACTACTTTCCCTTAATCTGCTTGCCACAATCCTCCTAATGCTGCCCAGGACATGGTTTGCCTCATCTGCAATGAGAGCAAGCTCTCGGCAGACATTCAACCTTGCATCCACAATTTCCTCCAGCAGGACCTGTGACTTCTCAACGAGACTGAAAGCATCCCGTGCTGTCAGTCAAGGGATCTGGGCTGAGGCAGACTGACTCTGAGATGTTACGGTGCATGGATAGACCTGAAGAAGTGGAGAAGACTAGTCAAGTGCATCTCGCTAAACCCTTCTCTTCAAAACATGCATATGAACACACATGTGTCTGTTTGCACACATATGAGCATGTATGCACATGTCTGTGCCTATGTGGGGATAAGTCTCTCTCCCAACTGCCTGCTTCAAGGGCAGATAGTTGTCTCTATAAGTTAGATCGAGGCTTGGAGACTTTTCGGAAGGAAGCATTAACCATATGTGTTACTTGAACAGGAACTGAGTGGCTTTGGAGCTGTTGTGCACACAGCACAATGCAGTCGCTGCCAAGAGCTTTCCAGGATGCTCCTGTCATGTGCACAGTCCTGCTTCCAGCCATTTCAATCAAGACTCATAAAAAGACAGTGGCAGGGGCTTCAAAACAAGAATCAGCCAGGAGGAGAAGAGGATGGAGGAAGAAGAGAACTTCTGCTCCACCATTGACCTCCATGTCCACTTGTCCAACAGGTGCTCCACAGTGGGGCAATGTTCCCCTGACAGATACCATTGGTCAAACACACCATGCTACACCCTGAACATGAGCTGATTCATGGAGAAAATGCCATTCTCTGTTGTGGAGTCTGATGAGATTTATTTAAACATGGTCCCGTAACCATGCTAAGAAAAAACTGTGTGATGACCAAGATGGCCAACAGTGGCTTTCTGCCTGGTTTTGAGCAACCCGATGCTCCATTTAAGTCTATGGCCTGTCATCCAGAGAAAAGTTGTTTTTATTAACTACATTGTTACATTGTTTGGGGTTTTTTAGGGCGTTTTTCCCCATGCACAGAAGGTGGTTAGGTTTTTCTTGACCACCCAAAAATGGTGGCCCTTTTTCATTATGAGCTTTTCTTGCCAACACATTTATTTTTACACTTAATTGCCTTTCAGCTCCCCCAGAACTTGCTTTGAAGAAACATTGCATTTGGAAAGACCCAGTCCCTGAGTTCAGCAAGAACTTGTAGAGAAGGATGAAATTGTTGGGATTTTTTGCTCTGCTCTTTCTCCATGTTTCTTTCCCATCATTCCCCCTGCTGTCAAGTGAAAGACCTTGTTTTTTTGACTCTACTAACCTCAGTGAAGCAGAGACTGAAGGGACCCTGAGGCGCTATTACCGCAATGAATGGTGCACCAAGGGTTTTTTATCCTTCAATGTAAGCATCTCCCAGCATGGCAAACCCACTCCATTGGGTCATAGAGGTTAATAAAAACACAACACATAATTTATCAACATAGTGTTTGAAAGTTAATGTTGGTGACAATAACCACATTTGCATCCTAGAGTAATTATCTTTTGCCATAAGATAAAAACCTCCCCAAAATTCTCCCACCCCCCATGCAATGGTGCCAAGAAGATGATTTCTCTTGACGTGCTGAACTTTTGAACCCAATGAAAAAATCTTTTTTTTAGTTATACAAGAGAGTCATCCAAAGTTCATTGCCCTTTCTCACATTTGCACCACCAAAGGGACATAAGGAAAAACATCAAGTGTAATATCCGTCAGTGTTAGTGAGGCATTCAGAACACATCACCGATGCATAAATAACCCAAATGAAACTCCAGCAGCAGGAGGAGGTTCTGGAAGAACGGAGATACACAACAATATTTAATTGCAAATTGCATCAAAATGATTGTCTTTACTCATCAAAGGACTTCTCACAATCATTCCTTTGGTTCAGATGTGAGCCTGAAATCCTGGGTGCCCCCATCCCAAAGATCTGGATTTTTCTTGGTTGACTGGCTACTTTTTCCTGCCAAAGCTCATAAAAATCCAGATACCAATTTATTTAACACAAGGGGTGTGAAATCCCCACTTAGGGAAGGTGAAGTTAATTGGAAAAGAAAAAAAATCATAAATCCAGGCCACTGAGCAGTTTGAATTGGTGAGTTCTCCTGTGCCCTTGATTTCTTGTGGTTTTATTTCTGAAATGTTTTTCCCAACAGAAGTTGGATAGAAAAATGTCTCCACTGGAATCGCCAAGCTTTGGCTTTTCCTATCCTTTAAACAGAGGAGTGGGTGTGTACACTTTGTGTAAGGCAAATGCTGAACAAAAAAGCCATCTGACAGGACTAGTAGAAGAAAGCAGGCATCCAGCTTGCACGGGTAGTCCATCTAACGGGAACCCAGGGCTGCTGAGCAGTTGCTGCTACCAATGCTTATGCAAATAAAATTCTCTGGAGCACCTTAATTTCTATAACCAGAAATTCAGCCAGGCATAACCCACAGCATGCACTATGAAGAAGGTCAGGATACACGGTCACAAAGTTGCCTGCTGGTGGGAGACTCTCTGAAGACTCTCAAACAAAAATGGTGCAGTGATACCACCCACAGTAACAGAAACACTGCAGCCTGGTAGAGATCTCAGTTACCAGGGGCAATGACAGTGAGGTTGAACAAAGCACAGGAGGATGTAGACCACAGACTGGTCTTGCATTAAGGAAGAGATGATCCTTACAGACTCTGTCAAAAATAGCCTGTGGGATATGTTAATTTGAAGAAAACAAAAAGTTTCCTAATCTGGAATTCCTAGAACGGCTCTTATATTCCTTTCTAACATATGTCCATTAATTAATGAGAGTAAGGCACTGTGACATGAAACTCAAAGAAAGCTACAATTACTGCATCCTCTCCTTTTTGCACCACTACTTTGACTGTTTGGTGAGGGATCCCTTCACTACTATTTACTCTCTGCATAATATTCCAACCAATACCTTCTACTCTTGACGGTGAACACACACATTTCCTCTTTGTACATCAATTTTCCTCACATTAACCTGTGTGGAAATATAGGTGGAGAGGAAAGAGACTGTTATGATCAACGAGAGCACCCATTGCTGCTAACATACCCCTTGTTGTCAGACCTAACTCAAGTGTTGTCAAAATCTAGCCGGATGGTAGGGGAAAAGAGAACATGACTGTGGAAATCTTACCCACAAGATATGAATATTCCACTCTTGGTGAGTCAACAAGCACTTCTATGGCTTTCAGTGGAACAGTACCTGTAGAGGAGGCAGGAAACAGCTACCAGCACTATCATCTGCAGGAGTAGCAAGATGCTGATTTGGGGATGTGATCAGAAATAATGCTGGGTCATTAAGAGACTCTCTTTAGCCTGAGCATTGTGTCAGTACTGCCAGACCAGGCAGCTATTACAGAAATCTGCTGTGGGAGAAGGGCAAATAGCGTGTTCATGAAATCAGCTTGTGATACCCAGCTGACATTCAGAGAATCATAATAATGACAGATAATGAAAAAGAGGGAATTATGAGAGCATACAAATGCAGGAGAAAGAAAACTGAGGCTCAGTATGGAAAACTGTAAATTATTTGAGAGTTATTTTACAGATATTCAACAAGAAAAGTAACCAAATGGAGATAATGCACTGAAATAGGGTCTGAAATAGGGATATATGGCACATGACACAGGAGAGGGCAGGGACAGAGATCACTGAATAAACTTAATATTGGTGTATGGTATAAAGAGCAAGGGTGACAAAGACACCTTAAAGTATTATGCCTGGTTGAAAGTGCCAAAACTTTCAGGAGATTTCCAAGAGAGGAACCTTTCTGAGTGGCATAGAATGAGACGCCTTTTTGATGCTTTGAAAAATTCCATAGTTAAAGTCAGGAAGGAAATAAAGGCAGAGGAATACCTCCTCCAGCCACCAACTCAGAACAAAAGAACAGGAGAAAGCATATATAAATAATTATTTTCTGTCCTTGGGTATTTTAGACATCTTTTGTTTATTGAAAATGAAGTGCAAATGCAAACTTTATTTACTTGTATCACTGAAACAAATGAATGGAGTTTACATCTTTCCAGTGAAAGAAATTAATTTTTGATTAATCTTCCTTCTCTTTTTTTCCCCTTGATAAATATTGAAAAAAGATTTCAGCCTGTACAAAAGGGTTTTTCAATCTTAGTTCTTCCTCCCATTTTCACTCCACTAGATTGTGCTATCCACATGTATTTACTGTCATGGTACAGCTCACTGAGACTTGCTGGTTGCTACCAGGGTTCTGAGTATGTTTTCTCTGGGATAATCCATTGAAATTTCCTAAAACATACCTGGAATTATTTTTCAAACCACAATTTTATCATTTGTCTTCCTCCAACAGTCATTCATAATTGCTAGCTGTTGGGTACATTTACTGTACATTTACTGAGTGCTAATTGCCACTGGAACTGAACAATTATATACACACACACAAGCATACACATATAAATATATGCGTATATTTGTGCTAATAACAAATTTGCAAAGAAGGAAGAGTTCAGGAAGGATAGAAATGAGTAAAAAATCATGGTGTGTTTGGCAAATCTTTTCAATCAGAGAAAATGGGATTTTGTTTGAAGTCCAAACATTTCTCCTTAGACCCTTGCATAGAAAGTCATCTATCTGAACAGTCAGACTGCTTACTTGTGGCATTTCCAAAATGAAACAATCCTACCTTTGGCTCAGCATAACATCTGTAAATGTTTACATTTGTAAAACAAAAAGAAGTTACACTTAGAGAGCCTGTGGAACCAAAGAGGAAGAAAAAATTTCATTTCCAGTCTCAGGAAATTCCTCAGGGATTTTGTGTGTGTTTGTGTGACTCACCCAGACAAAACCATGGTTGCCTTGATCTAATGCTGGGGACAGTTCTGGTGTGAGTGGGAGCTTGTCCAGTGACACCAGAAGTTCCTTCCACCATCCCCACCAAGATCTCTAAATAACAGGAGGATTTGGGAGATGAGGGGACAGCAGAGCAAAGATCCACCTCACTTGCTGGATGGCTATCCGCTGAAGGTTTCTTCTGCTTATCTATCACCCCAAGCAGCCCAAGAACTTGTGCATGGCAAGACACATTGGCTGCTATTAATGTATGCACAGAAAGCACCACTTTCCACAGTCCTTCCAGTATTCCCCCAAAAACACACTCAGTGAACCTTGGGCTGCTTGATAGCATCCTTGATGGAGGACCACTCCTTCGAGCTCAGCACCAGCTCAGTCTTTGGTTCCCATTTCTATTCCAGTGCTTCTCATGATAGTGTGGTATTTGGGAATGTACGGGAACCTGCATTGCAAATGTCCCTGGAAAGACCTGAAGAGTCATATCAAGAGCTTTCATCATGTTCTGCTACTGAAAGTGCATCAGAAAGGAGTTACAGCTCCTAAAGCTATTCGAGGGTGTAAAATCGGAAATATGAGTGTGCACTAGATCCTGTCCCTGAGCAGATGAGCACAAAAACATTGTGAAAAAGGGTAAGTGCTCAGCAGAGCTGGCCCAACAATGAGCTAGGATGCTCATTGTATTTGGTTTGGCTACTAAATGTTCTGACAAAAGTTATATAAAGGGTAAAGGATAAAAAAGCCTTGATGAGAAGAAAAAAGGTCCTCACATATTTCTCTTGGAGGCAGAGGTATGAACAAAGCTGGAAAGAACAAGATAAACAAAGTGGAGCAGACCCAGAGGTAAGTGGAGAAAACATGAAAATATGAGGCAAAAATGTGTCAAACCTGTGAAAAGCAATTAAAGAAATACAGAAGAGGGAAATTAAATATGCAGAGGAGGAACAGTGCTGACAATGGGTAAAATGCCTTAAGAAAAATGCCTCACCATGGGCTTGTATCTAATAATCACAGCAAAATCAACCATTATACAAGGGTCTGCACACCAGATAAAGCCAAGGAAGGTAAGCACGATACCTGGGATACAAGCAGTGGCTCAGAATCTCAGATTTTATACGTTTATGACATTAGCACATTCCAAAACAGCAGAAATATTTTTTTAAAGCTCTGACTAGCACCAGATAAGGGAAAACCTGGCAGAGGCACACAAACAAACAGGAAATTGAATGGGAAGCAGACATCAATGCTTCTGCAAATGAGAAAAGCTACAAAGACTTGTGCTGCATTGTGCCAAGGGAGAAAGCAAACCCAGAGCTACGCAAAAAGAAATTAAAATTTCATGCAGGCTCTAAGGCAGTGTAAGACACAAACATACTAGAAAGGATATTCATCAGCCAAACAACACAGGAATCATTGCTTTCAGCAGTAAATTAAAGGAAACCTGACATGAAATCAGAGAGAAATAATCCATACAAAACCACAGGAGTGAAACAGGTAAGTAAACATAAAATATTCAGAGCAGGCAGTATAATGCTCATATGATGCTAGCAAGAAAGAAATCCTGTCTCGTAAGCCAGGACTGCAGATATTGTTGCAACTTCAGAGCTAGGAGTTTCAATGTGTGCTGAGCTTCAGACACATCTGCCCTCCTACACTCTTTCTTTTGCGCACAGAAGACATGACCCTGAATGAGGCTGTGAAGATCTTGACAGAAATTGATGTTGCAGAAAGCATCAACTGCATAAGCTGCAGCATGGGTGTAAGGAGGTCCCAAGACGCCTACTAAGCACCCTGTCTGTGATCTTTTTGGGGAACCATGCCTCAGATTATCACAAATATTAAGACATGCTGAGGGCTCATTACTAGCATTGCAGATTGAAATCAGACAGATCACCAGATCCTGATGTCTGGGAAGAGAAGCTTGGCTGGGAGAACATAGAAACCAGTCTGAAGTTGAAGGCTGTTCTTCAAGGTAGAATTGATTATGAAAGGTAAAACCGACTCCACAAATGGGTTCCATGGCCATCGTGCTTCATTCTCGGTGGAGAGGTGGAAACCAAGCCTTCCTTCCAGCTGAGAAAAGAGGGAATTTAAAGTTGCGCATCCTGTGACTCGACTCTATCTAGCTTGAAGGCATTTAGCATAAGTAGGTGAGGCCATCATACAGTGTGCACAGAAGTGTACACACCAAGGGAGGTGAGGGAAGTAGGTAGGTTTTGAGCTGTGCTGTAACTCCTGTGCAGTTCAGCAAATCATGGTGATATCTACATCCCCTTTGGCAGAAATGTAGGTGCTGGAATGATTATGCACAGTTTTAGAGACCATGATTTAGCCCTCTGGGGACTGTTCGCATATGTGGGTCTCAACAGGATGGCATCTGCAGGGAGAGCTGAGACGTAGGGGTAGATCCCCCTCCAATGTCACTCTTCAAGTTTCTATCACTTTTGAAAATTGTAACCCTACACACTCATGGTAGATTCTGATTACATAACAGTTTTCCATCAGTGTTTTTCCAATGATGCCCACTGAGGGATGCCTGACTCGCATCAGTGTGATGGGAGAGAAATATAAACCATTCAGCAGTCAGTGGTGTGCCTCCATGGAGTGTAGCACAGAAGCTTTCAGGGAGATTTTGGGCTGCTGTTTGCTTACCAGATTTGATGATCTTCAAAGCAACAAGCAGAGCAGTAATTTGGGGAATGGATCATAGAGGACAGAAACAGCATTATGCTGTAGACTTCCCTTCCTGGGTCAGGAAAGGAAAAACTTCTAGCCTGGGAAGAGCAAGTTTTTACATGAGATCTATCCAGCTGAGATTCCCTCTTGATAGTTTGCTCTGAAAGCAGCCCAGGTAGGACCAGTTTCATATTTGGGAGAGCAGCATCATTCCCCTCCCCAGCAGCAGATATTTCACCTGTGGCTATATGAAAAACACATTGCCCTTTTTTATTACCAGCTTTGAGCACAAATGCTCCATCTGCCAGCATAATCTGCAAAATGGCACCTCTGTCATGTCTGTCAAGTGGTTACGGGCTTAGGAGCTTCCCTTAATGGTTTGCAGGTGCTTTATACACCCAGTGCAAATGGAAGAACCCACATGACCAGGGACCCACAGCATTGGACACTACCAAGACACTTCGGGAGAGTGGGTGCTCTCATGCAGAAAGTAGGGCTGAGAGGAGAGATCGGGTGCTGAGAGGGCTCTTATTACAGTAATTTGCCATGGGAGATCCAGGAGCAAACCGTGTGGCCAAGACCAATGCACCAACCTGGCACCAATACTGCTGCAAATGTGGCTTGCTTGCGAAGAATTTCAGATCACAGATCACAGAATTGTGGTGGTTGGAAGGGACCTCTGCGATCATCGAGTCCAACCACAAAAAAACCAACCAAACAAACAAAAAAAACAAAACCAAAACCAAACCAAACCAAACCAAACAAACAAAAAAAACCCAAACCAAAAACACCACCCACCACCCAAACACACAACAACAACCAAACCAAAAAC
>JAOXJM010000008.1:8955149-8965236 GCA_026413425.1 Tringa solitaria | reverse complement strand
GCCAAGGAATGGTGTGCAGAGAGGCCCTTGCTTATACTTATTGCTATAACAACCACATCCACTATTTGTGGATAGTAATTAAAATAAAAGCATTGAGTTAATTTCCATAGAACTTGATCCTTTCACTGATTTTCAGTGATCATTTACATATGTGATTTTTCCTTTTTTTCTTTTATTTTACTTGCAGGGTTCTCAAGGGAGCAGGATTCTCATGAAATCAGCTATGATTTACTTCCCACATGGCGTTCAAGCTGGGAGGCAGTTGCTTAGACACTGCATTGCCTTGAGTTTCCTCCACCTGTTTACAATTGTTTGTTAATGCATTGGGCAGCTGAAATGCCATAGGACTAAGATATCCCTTCTTGCTCCCTGAATAATGAAACCAAGCAAAATCATTATGGGACTCATAAATTCAAATATTCAAACATGTGCACATATAAATTTGTAGCATCTTTTTAACTAAAGAACAAGGTAATGACAAAGTGTTCTTCAGGTTAATTTACAAGTGGAGCAAATGGATACATTTGTCAATTACTAAGATTAAATGTTTTAAGCAGGGTAACAGTGATATTTGTTTATCTTGAAGTCATTTCCCAGGCACTAAACAAGTTCTGGGCATGTCTTCATCTCTCTAAGGGATCAATATCCCTCATATTTGTCTACCATAATGTTTACACTCAAGCAGGATTATTGGGAAGGGCAAAAGTTTGACAAAGCACCTAGAAAAGAAAGCCACAAGCAAATGCTTTAAACTTTACAATTCACATTTATTTTGAAAAAATGTTCTGTTAAAAATACTCCTACAAAGGCATTGGAGCAGTGGGTTTCTGTTTCCTTTATAAATACATCTGATTTATTTCTTTCTTTATTTTTCTCAGTAACATCAAAAGACATCTGACGAAGCCAGGGGAAGCCCTGGTCTGAATGGAAGACACATCCCTGTGTAACAAGGACCTGCACACTATCTCCCCATTCACAATTAAAAAAATACAAATACTGTCATGAAAAGTGTTACATTGTCCGGAGGGCCATGGCCAGTGTACAGGATGACAAAGAGTAGGAAACCAGGGTCAGGGATGCCCCTGGAGCCCAGCTGATTTGTGCGTGGACTAGGGTTAGGGGGATGACAACATGTAGCATTGACTAGACACACTTGTCTTTGGGCAGTTGAAGGACACTTTCCCCATCCTATACTGGCAGCTCCTTCCAAATGTGTGACAAGGACGTCAGAGCCCAGCAAAATCTCCTGTCCCTACAGACCTTCCCTATGACATAGGCAGCTCCTCCTCAAATGTTTCAGTGAAGGCTGATGGTTTCACATCTTGTCACGTTGGAGGAGATATACAAGCAAACCACAGTGATCCAACGGCCTGACAGGCGAGAAGATTTGTTGCTACAGGGCTCAACCACTCTCTTCCCTGCTACATTACTGCCACCTTCCCATTTTACCTCAGACCTCAGCACAAGACTTCCCTCCCTCCAGGACGCTCTTGCTTTCTCCCTTGCATTGCTGACCTGGGCTTTAGTCATTGACCTAGGAAAAAATCTTCCCTGCAGGACTCTTTTAAAATGAAAGCACGGACAGCTATGTTGTCTATTCAGTTACTCAGAAGCCCATTGATATATGGTCCCTGGGGCTGCAGAGGGCTCAGCTGATCTCCTTGAGCTCCTAGTTGTAACTCATCTGTGTCCTGCACCCCACCACCTCTTATACCATACCTTGCTAAGTGAGTGGGGATCACAGCTCTACTTGGGGTACTGCTTTGAAACACCAGGCTCATTTCTCCAGCCCGAACTGCTACTGCTTGGTTCTGGCTTAAGCACTTGAACACTTCCAGAAAACTTAAAGTGGGGACTCAAAACACACCCTGGATGGACTGACTTCACAGCCCATCTATAACAGATGGCACGGCACAGAATGGCACAAGGTCTTTCCAAAGCAGTCTTGGGAATAGAAAATGTGTCCTCAGACTGATGGGCATGCTCATTTACCTGTGGGTAAGAGGCAGGTTTGGACCCTTTTCCCTGAACATTCCATGGGAACATTGACCAAGGATCCTGACACGCCCCAGTTTTGTACAACTTTCTACTTCTTTATCTAGGAAGATCTGGGATGCGAGGTGGCTGATATTTCCATGGAGGAGAGGGAGGAAGACAGACAGCAGGGGCAAAATTTCTTCATGGGAAGAAATGTAACTAAAATCAGGTTCCCTGCAGAGATGTGCTGAGCCAGCTCGAAGGAAGCGAATCCTTGCTGATGGCCCAAACCTAAAAAACCACCCATCTCTCCTATACTGAGAAAGGGACAGAGGGCAGAGAAACAATGCAGAGAACAGACGGTGGAGGGCAAGAAATTAAAAAGAAGAGGGTGCAAGGGTCGCAGGCTGAAAGGTGGATGGAGAGGTCACTGAAGGAGGGCATCCAACAGAATGCCCTCCAATGTAGGGGTCTGTGCTTGGCTCCACAAGTGAGAGAACAGATGCAAACTCCCAGTCCCTGATTTTTTCCCCGTCCAGCTCTAGCAGGACGGCAAAGGGTGATGTGTGGTCTTGGGTCAGGAGTGCCATTACAAATAAGCAAAAAGTGATGCCAGAACCTCAGTAGAAGAATCTGGATGATCTTGGAGAAGGACCAAAGCCTGGCACACTGGAGATGTGTGCACCAGGGATTACTCTCCTTGCAGAAGGGGCACGTGTCAGGGCACCCACAAACTGCAGTTGTCTGAGAGCCCAAGCTCATGTTTCTTCTCTCCAACTCCCTCTCCCTCCAGAGAGTCATTCCTTCCACCCCTGCTCAAGCAGGTTTTTGCTGCCCAAATAGTCTCACTGTTTGATGGGACAGGGGTGACCAAACTTGTCTGCAAACTCTGCACTTATCCTGGGTGGGGTGAGTTGGGATGTCTCACTTCCTACCACTATTAACAGCTTGAAAGAAAACTCTGGAACTTGAAGGCAAGATGGTCAGTGCTTCTACTGGCCTGAGAGACCTAGCCACAACCTGACTGTGTGACCCTGAGCAAATTGTTACTCCAGAAATACTGCAGTATTTTGTGAACTCCTGCTGTTTAAATGGGAATTGTACTCTGACTTCTTTATGGCTGCCAGTCCTTTTATTTCTCTGTACCCCAGTCCTGTGGAAAGCCTTGGCTTGCCTCTAGGACATGTGCTTTACAGACTGTGAGGTCCTCAGGTATGATGGGAACAGATACAATGGTCACTAGAAGCTAGGCTGGCCAACATGAAACCTATAGCCCTGCAACTTGGTTTCCTCACAGGACGGTTGGGCTGTCCTACAATAAAAGCTGTGATTCTCCTATGACCCTAGTGCTCCTGGGATCATGATCCCAGAGCTGGGATTTTCAGAGAAAAAAACCATCAGAGAGCTTACAAAATCATCAGTTAGAAATACACTGGTCCTCTCCCTTCCAGCCCCACTGGAGATCAGAGCCCAGAAGCACAAGTACACCAAACTTTGTGTCCCCTCCAAGGCCTCCTACAGCTTACAAAGGTATGCATGGGGCCAGGACTGAACAGCTAGGGGCCCCTTCTGCTCCAGAAAAGCCCCTCTCCCACATTCCTGGGCTGCTCTGCAGAAGGAAACGAATCGCTGTCCATGTCAAATAGCTTTTTACTTATGCCATCAATGTAACCTAAGCAACAGAAGGGTTGTGGTTTTTTGTCTAGATCTAAGGTATCACCATAAAGAACAAATCTGAACCAGCATTCACAACTGAATCCTGCACTTAATACCTGTCTGTATCTTGTCCTGGAGCCCGCAACACTCAAATGTCTGCTCTGGGATTTCACTGCATGGACCCAACCCAGCCCTGAATCCCTCCATAGCACTGAGACCTATTTGCCCATTTTAGAAGCTTGTCCCAGGCTTCTTTCCTGCATTTTCATCCTTGAGGCAGCTCTAATAGTCCCGCTGGGACTCATGGTTAGATACCCAAGCAACCAGCAGCAACTCCCCACACAGGCTGAGCCAACCTTCAATGCAGAGGGGCAGCAGACTCATCATTAGAAACCAAACCATAGCAGAGGAAGGAACAAAGGTTCTCTGAATCATAAAAGAAGGTTTGAGCTTCCATAGAGAGCTTTCTCATCCAGAGCATGATGGACCTCCAGGACAGTCTACCTTTTTTATGTCATTGCTGCTGGCTGAGGCACTGATGACACGCCACAGCTCTAAGCCCCAGAGATGTCTTGTGTTACACAAGGATTTGGGAGGAGGAAGCATGTGGTTTTCTCTGACACAGGAAGCCCTCTGGCTCCATACAGAAATCCTTCACCAGAAAGAGTGAAGAACAGAAAATCAGTGATGCTTGATAGACTGTTTGGGCTTTTTGGAGATTTAAAATGTGTCAGTCCCAAGAATATGACGGTATAAAAGAAGTGCTGTAGGAATTCTGTTATAAACCCCATGCCCGCAGGCATCCATGACCCAGAACTGGAAGACGTATTTTTGAGCTGAGAAGATTGCTCTTTCACAAATTTGTCCAGTCATCTTTTGAATCCATCTAATGCTTGGTATCAATGTGCTCCATCAATGAGTTCCACTCTTCAATCATTGTGCTTTGTGCCAGAGAATACTCTGCTTCATCTGCCTTAGTGCTTTTGCTGGTAGAAATAGTGACTGCTGCTTATTCACCTTACTCACATCTTTCCTGATTTAATGAAATTTTTTATCATCATGGTTTACTTCTGACAGACCAAGAATCATAATCTATTTACCTTTTATACCTCCCAAAGACTTCTGGCTGTTCCTCAGGCCCATACCTGTATATTTCTTAAGTTTCTGTGCATACCTTTTGAGTTGCGAAGAACAAAAGTATAGTCAGCATTTGAGATGCCAGCACGTCAGAGATTTACTGGCTCAGAATGACATTCTTGTGTGAAGGCTGTTGAGTGCTAATATTTGCTAGCTATCAGAGACTTCACATTTATTCTCCACTAGCAAAGGCCAAGCAAAGGTGTGGATTCACTGCACCATCTGTCTCAGATTGGTGCCCACAATGCCTGCAAGGCACTGTTCAATTGCAGCATGGTGCTTTTGTCAGCCTCCATCTCCCAGACTCACGAAGCAGCTCCCTCACCACGAACTGGAGTCAGTGAGCTGGAAGTGCAGGAGAAAGGCCATTTGGGGAAAAGGGTGATTTGACTGTCAGTTTAAACCTCAGGTTAGAAAAACATGCTTCCCCCTAGTCCTCTTTGAACTCCTTCCAATAGTTTTTGCTAACATTGTTTGGCTATTAAGGACTTGACAAAGTTTAATCCCTTCCTCTTAGGCTTAGGAGGAATCATCAAAGGATACAGCATGACATCTGTGCAGGAACTGAAGACTGACCTTAGAGGTAGAAGTAGAAGCTACAGTTGGGGCAGCTGAAAAATTCCTGCAATTTACTGGAATGAAAGAACTGGAAAAGAACCAACTAAACACTTCTTGTTCTTTTTTCATGAAGGCGAAATGGAGTTCCTGAAAAACAAAGAGGCATGCAAGGTCAAGTCTTGTGGCTTCTTTGCAGGAATGGCAATCAGGGGTACTATGAAAATCTAACAGTCTGTGGTTGGAGTGAGCAAGTCAGTGATCAGAGAGTGCAACAGACGTGGGACTGTTGCTGCACTCCAACAAAACACAGGACTGCAGAAAAATTTCTTGCAGAAAAAAGAAAAAAAGGTAGAGAAACTGCCGAATCAATTGTAAGACAGCTGAGAATGCAGATCATGACAAAGAAAGATTTGTGGGGAGAGAGGACTTCTTGCTTCCAGTCCCAAATTTCTGCAAATAACATTTGTCAGTGGAGTTGCAGGGAGAGCAATAAAGTAAATTCCAGAAAATATTTGCAGAGTGCAGGGAGTTTTCTAGGCGAACTATGGAAAAGTGCAACACATATGGAAGCAAACACAGACTGAAGTTGTGTCCTGTCTTTGGGAAGGGCTCAACAGTTACAAGACGCAAAGTCATCCTGCAAAAGTCTAAACACAAGGCCAAAATGTGACTGAAGATAAAAAAAAACATGTAGATTCTGCATAGTAAGAGGATTCTAACAGCCCTCAGCAATGACAAGATGAAATCAGCAATACAGAAGAGTATTTTTTGGTGTGAATTGCTCATGAGACAGCCAGTGGCAGAATTGCACTGAATTGTGAACACAGTGGAACCAACATGACAAGCAGATGGGACCAGTGCTCAAGTCAAAAGCTAGAGCTCTGGGACAGAATGTGGTTGTGTTGACTGCCAGCAGGTACAGCTCAGATCACACAACTCAGGACGTGTCATTTGGTTACATGACTGAGATAAAGGACTATTGGTCCTAGAGCGGAGAGTGTGTCAAACACTAGTTCACTAGTTCACTATGAGATTGTAGTGTAAAAGGAGAGGAACACAGCGAAGAAGATAATTTTTAGGATGCCTTTAGTGGCATTGGACAACTACCAGCAGAATATAAAAATGATGTTGGTACTACATTAGTTGTTCATATAACTTTGAAGGAGAAAATGCTGAATCTTGTATGTGAAGAACTTGTAAGTAATTTTTTAAGATGGAAAAAGACCTAAATTAAATCAGACTCAAGTTAGACACACAGGAAGGAAGATGAAATACATTAAAAAAACCACACTCCACTAAAACAAACCAGAAAACACTGACACTTCCAGACACTCTAGATTCATACATCCAAGGCAGCCACAGATTTATTATATCTTCAGAGGATACAACTGTTAATGTTGAAGCAGAGTGCAAGCCTTTACTCCAGGTTTCATATAAATCAGCCTGGAAAATATAACAAAGAGTTTCTCAACTGCTCATACCCAGCTAGAGGTTTTCTATACAGGCCACTGCTAAGCCGCAGCCTGAGTGATGATTACTGGGAAAAAAACCTCTCCTTTAACACCAATTCAAATAACAAATTCAAGGGGTCAGGAAAAAGCATTATTAGTATAGCCAGCACCTAATACTGATAAAATATCCTCTCTCCTTAGCTCATCACATGCCAAACCTGAGGGAAACTCTGCACTGGATAGTGCTTAAGCAGGCAGTGAAGTGAGCAGGATCCTGCTATCCTAGCTGGCCAAGAGTCCGTTTATGGCAGACCTTCCATGCCAGAGCTATATGAAGATGTGGCACTGCTTTCTCCCCAGCCTTCTATGAGGCACTATTTTATACGTTTCCCTGCACATGGTCCTCTTCTTGCTAACACTGGTGCATACTGGTCCAACGATGCTAACAAGATGACTCTGCTATATAATGACTAGCACGGAGTTGTGGGATTTAACTCTACATTTGAATTATAATACTAAATTAATACTTCACAATCAGTAAATCCTGTGACAGCCACATTTACCCAGATCACACAGAAGCCCTGAGTGTGGATTACTGCCATTGAAAGCAGTAGCAAGGACACCATGGAGAGGAGAAGCCAGACTGTAGCTAGCAGCTCCTCAGCTACTGAAATCTACAAATCTCCATTAAGAAAGCTAATTCTGAGATTTTACTGGGGAGGAGGGAAGGTAATTTTGGGAGGGGGACTGCAGTTCACAGTGCTGTTTCTGTGCCCCCACTGCTAGCAAGGGCGAGTGCTGTATCTTACAAGTTTGTTTTTCCTTTTGCCTGGCACACCCCTGTGCTGTTAATTCCAGGTAAAGGGCTTGTGGCAACAGCTAAAAATAACTCACTAAATGTATTTTAACTTTTTACTATTCTCCACTCTGCTCCATGATGCTCTGCATGACTTGACCTTACTGCTGGCCAATCAACTTGGTATTTTCAACCTGGGATCCTGCTCATCTCTCCTATTGGCTGCTGTCACCAGACGTGGGTGACCCACAGCAGTGGATGGCAGTGGGAAATAGAGTAGGAGAAGGGTAAGTCTGGGAGGTTGCTTGAAAGGTGGAGGGGAAATGTGAACATTCCAACAAGCTGCCTGAAAATCTCATTGTGGTGATTTTTGTTAAGTATTCAGACATGCACATGCACACCAGTAAATTACAGTGTCAGTGTTAGCCATCGCCTTTTCCCCTTGTTACATGTTATCCTCATGAAGTTGAATTTTGCCATTAGATTCATATTTCGTAGCAGCAATAGCAGTTCATCTATAACCAAAGTACTTTACAGGAACTTGGTTCCTTGTGCTCACAGGAGAGCTTGAGTGATGTAGAAAATTGAAGTGTTGTATGGATCATTTCTATTTTAGGTCCAGTTCTCCATTAGTCTTACATAGCCAGATACAGACAGATGTCACAGCGATGTCTGATATAAATAGATGGGAATGTGTTACTTTTAGTACCAACACCATGTGATTTTTGATCAGAAGAAGAGACAAGGATGTGCTTTCTCTGTCCTGCAGACAGCTGCCACGGCTTTGGTGAGTTGTGGCACTGAGCTTGGTATGATCCCATCCTTCACAGTGGATTGGGTCTAGTAGGTAGATGCTAGCCAGCAAGGAGATTCAGTGCATTAAGACAAAATGTCTCCAAATGAAGTAGACCTGAAGTGCCCTTCCAAGCCCTGTCTAATAATGGCTGGCTCTGAAGGGATGTTGCATGGCCATTGCTCCTCCTTAGTGTCTGAAGGAAAGTAAGGGATGGCAGAGTACAGCCAAGAATTGCCTAGGAAGGACAACTGAAGGACAACATGTGCTCCTTCCACATGGCTGCCCCACAGGAATTTGCTGGTGAGTTTTCTAGAGAGACAGCTCTCCTTGCAACGCTCCCTTGTACATAAAGTAGCCTGTCTGGCTGTGGCTAGACAACTTGGCACAGCACCATGCTTCCCTCACCCTGAACTACCACCAAACAGCTTCAGACATGCCTTTGGGAAAACCTGACAACTGTTCCTCATTAAAATACAGCAGCTACCATGCCCTCACTGTTGCTCCACACTTCTATAGGAGAGGGTGCACAGAGAACCCTCTTGTCTCCTTGTGTGCCCTCAGCAAGCACTTCATGGGGTTTAGTTGACACCATCGATTTTTGCATGCTGCTCTTTAAGAGTCCATTTCCAGGAGCAGTGTTTTTTAAATGCAAGGGCATTAAAAGCATCCCTTTGCTAGATACACAGGATAAAACAGGCTGGACAGGCAGCTGGTTATGTCCAGGTACAACCTGCATGCAACATGCCTATAGTTCCCTCACTCCCTCATTCTTTCTACATCATATTCTGCCATCTGAAAGAGATGCAGGGCAATGGCATTGCTGTCAGAGGAGATACACCGTGGCCAATGAGCGAGAATGTCCCGGTGTACCTAGCACACACCTGTGCACCTGTTCACACAACTACAGATGCACTTTTGGATGCAAGAACAGGGAACTACTGTATACAAACGAAAATACAATCCTGCACTAGAGATTTCAGATGAACATGCCTTCAACACCCCATGCTGCTGAAAATGAGAGGAAGACCCTACAAATGGCAATGGCAGACACATTTACAATGGCTTGTAAACACAAATTTTGCTAGCCATGGCCAGGAGGTGTGGGGAAATATGCCACATGTGGCCAGAGGTGGGTGGTGGTGGGCACGTTTAAAGGGTATGAGGTGGTGCTGAACAGGGAGAATGAGCCCAATTCTCATTCATATCCCCCCTGCGCTTGGTTGGTGGTACTTACACATACCAAAAACCTGGTCAGTAACTAAAGTATTTATTTCGGTTATTTATAAATCCACTGATTGACCATTCAGCGTCAACCACAGCACTTTGTCTCCAGAGACCCAGGCTACTAGATTGGTTTATGCCTTTGCTGTGCCAGGCTCTCCTCGAGGACACTGGCTGAGACTGAAGCTGCCTCAAAGCCACCACGCACCGTCTGACAAAGGGACTGGGTCTCGAAGGGCACAGATCACATCTGCAGAGTTTGGTTGCTGTACTGAACCACCCACAACCTGGCAGCTCATGCAATTCAGACATACCATGAGTTCCTCTTAGCGGTCCAGGCTCTTCTGCCTCTCTGCTGTACCTGCACCCATCTGACACCTTCCTAAGCAGGAAGATATTTCCAAAGGGGTCTGACAGCCAGCTATGGAGTCCTCATTCCCTCCCACAACCCATTCTTCCCCCCCACCCCCCGCCATCTTTCCCTCCCCCCTGCAA
>JAOXJM010000008.1:8938561-8950802 GCA_026413425.1 Tringa solitaria | reverse complement strand
GTTTGGAGATGACATCTAGAATGAGTCTCTCCATTATCTTCCCAGGGACAGAGGTAAGACTAACTGGCCTGTAGTTCCCAGGGTCCTCCTTCTTGCCCTTTTTGCACTGCTTCTATTTTTTATAGATACTAGGCATCTGGGGAAAATAAAGGTGATGCCAAGAGTATGAGTGTGACTCTGCATTGGTCCTATTCTCCGATCACTCCAGCTGTGTTTGCTACTCATCTCCCTCTTGGTGGATACACTTCAGTCATGAATTCTTCTGATCAGGGAATGGCATTCATGAGACATAACCCATACCTGATTATAAGGACTTTCAGTTGCCTTTTCTCCTTAGGCAAGAGAAGTGTTAGGAACAGACTCTTAAGAGGAAGAGTGGCAAAACCTTTGCCTGTTTTGGAGTAGAAGTCATTAGGTAAAGAAGGGTAAACAAGAGCTCCAAGGAAAGGTGGAAGAAAATCCTCTAGCATGAATAGCACATGAGCCTGTATGTTTGCTTTACAGCTTGCTTTAAACCTGGTCTTTTTGGTCAAACAAAAGGAGCATGAAGAAGGAAAGCTGAGCATGGGGTTATGCCACAGGTTTACACATTCTGGCTGGTGGTAACTGACTGGAGACCATCACTGGAGCATGCTTCAGCCCACGCCCTCTGAGATCAGTGTGAGAGTGAACATCCAAGCCACAGCTTTGCTGTCACCCAGAATCCTCTTGGCAAAGCAGCTGGGAACCTGCTAGCACACTACACAACTCTGGCACCCAAGATGGTGTCCTTCACAGTGACTCCTTTTCCTGCTGCAAGGGCTTTCCGCTCCTTCCTCTGCCCCAGCCCAGATGTACTGAGCTAGGGAATTTTCCTCCTTGGCCAAGTTTGGCACTTTGACATTTGCTTTTGTTCTGATTGGGAACAAAGCCCAAAGTCTTCACTCATGTCTCTAAATCAGAATAAGACTGTTCTCTGGACAACCCTGTGCTTCCTAAGCTTTCTGCCCTGGGCATAGATCCTTTGGTGGCCCATGTGCCTCAGTCTTCAGACAAAACAGTGAGAAAGCTTTCTAGTAGGTCAGTGTTGAAACCATGTGGATTGGGTAAACTGAAGCAGTCTTAAGCAAACATTTACACTTTGCTGGCTATCCAAATTTGAAGAAGACAGTGTCTCATGGCGATTCAGTTCCACTTACATGATTATCTACTTCTGCAAATACCAGGGGACATTAGAAGGTAGTTTCAAGTAATGTTGCAGCATGATTTCCCAAGGAAAAAGGACTTGGAGTGTCCTTCTCTCTACTATGAAGCAGGGGAGAAATGTGGTAGGGAGGTTTGTCAGAAGTGGTGGGGACATGAGCTGAGGATACCCTTGAGATTGTGATGAAGACACTCCGAGAGGATTTGGAAGATATTGTGGTAGGGAACTGGGAGAAGTGGCATTTAAGGGACACTGAGCACATTCGTGAAAAAACAGACTTCATTAGCTTGATTGCCTGCAAAACTATTTGCTGTTGCATATATGGCAAACAGCTCAACCTAGGAAGGGCTGGGTTGTGGTGTGGGTGTGATGTCCCAGTTTGGTTAAAGTTCTTCCCTATCCTTCAGATTTTATGGCTCCTCTTTCTGTCACATGAACACAGCTATAGTGTGCCAAAATTGCCCTCAGGGCCATGTGGTTGCACCAGTACCACAGATGTACTAAACCAGTCAGAATTGCCATGTGAAAATTTCCTGGCAGCAAATAAGATCAAAGCCAGAAAAGGTCATTTGGGCTCTTTGCGTGAATGGATTCTGATTCATTGGTAGATTTAAAGTGTGGAATTAGGCATCAAATCCAAAAAATCTTCCTGGTTACCAGGCACAGAGACATCATAGCACTTGCAGATGGCTTTAATGCAAGGCACTTTCTTAGGCAGGGTTTCTAAAGCTAACTGCAACCAACCACAAATCTATCACCAGAAGCATCAAAGCCCCATCTAGCCCCAAAGGATTTCAAAACCACCACAAATGGATTTCAGCTGCCTGCTTTCTCTGAAAAACTTGCTATGATTTTGCCACTGAATGATGTTTTTAGTGGATGCAGGACAATTCAGAACAAACTTGAAACCATCTGGACTTTCAGAGGCCTTTCTTAGGCAGAACTTTGTTTGCAGCATGCTTGTCTCCATCGTCAATAAACCATATATCCAAGACAGCTGAGGAGTCTAAAAGTGCTCTCGAGTGGCTGGAGAATTGTCTGATGCTGGTCTGAAATCTCTATATGTTCCATGTTGGGGTTTTGGAGACCCTTGTGGGGGGGTTTCATTTCCACAGTGGAGACATGCAGCCTGTTAGCACGGAAATGAATTCTGCAGATATGGAGTGATAGACACACAGTCTGGAATCGCAGAATCATCTAGGTTGGAAAAGACCCTTGGCATCATTGAGTCCAACCATCTACCCTACTCTACAAAGTTCTCCCCTACACCATATCCCCCAACACCACATCTAAACAACTCTTAAACTCATCCAAGAATGGAGACAAGATAGAGCCTGCAGAAGAGAGTATTTCTGCAGAAACTGAATAGACTAAAACCAGGTCCACAAAGAACAAATTCTATAAAAGTAAAACTACATAATGTGAAAATAAAAACTAATTCAATAACAACCAATTGGTGTTAAACTATTGAGACTTTTCCTTGTCCTTTGGGACTAGAAGCCTGGGCACTTACTCTACAGTCATCTGAGATACTACATCAAAGGTGGTGAAGCCAGCACTGGCAAAGCTCTCCTTGTACTGGCTCATCTTGATGGCATCCAGCCATTCATCCACAGTGTTGAAGCTGGTATAATCTGGGATTGTGCGGTCAAGTAGGGGGAGGTTCATCCTGAAACACAGAAACAGAGAAGGAGCAGAACAAACAGCGATGAGTGGGTGTATTTCTGTGCCCTCCATCAGCTGGAGGCACTGTGACCAACATCATTCACAGTGCCTACACCACACCATATTAAGAAGTACCACCCAAAAAACACTCTTATTCAGCTGAGGGAAGGATTGTGCAGAGTATCAGAGAAGACTTTCTGGATCATTTCATACATAAGAGGTAGGAGCCATCAGAGATGACAGGATGCAGCTCTAAAATCCTGTCTGCACAAGGGGAGAAAGTACATCCACGTAATGGGGCCAGTGCTTCCCACAAGTTGGTGTACCCCCACTCAGTCCAGAGGGACATCATACCACCTGATGAGGCTCTATTTTCCTCCACTGCATGTGTGATTGTACAACCAAAGCAACCAAAGCAACTACACAGGTACATGAGACCAATCACAGGTACATGAGACCAAGATGTTCTTCTAACCATGCAGAGCACACAGTCCAACTCAATGAGCTGTCTATGTTCACCAGATCTAACCTGTCCACAGGAGAAGGACCAGAGTAACCCTGACATCTTTTAATGCCCTTTGTGTAAAGGACCAAACAATGCAGGCCAAGCTATCTCTAAAATAGCTAGCCTAGGGAAATGCAAGGATGGTGCCCACCAGGGCACAAAGGACAGCAGATCTGCAAATCTGCAAATCAAAGGACAAAAGGAAGACAGAAATACATACCCAGAGGAAAGAGGTGCCATGGCTTTCAGGCTGTTAGGATTTCGGATCATTTTATCTAAGGTGTTTACAATTTGCCCAAATTTGGGTCTATGGTTTCGATCCTTCTGCCAACAGTCAAGCATTAGCTGGTGCAAGGCATTTGGACAATCCATAGGGGGTGGCAACCGATAGTCCTGCTCAATAGCATTTATCACCTGCAAGAGGAGAAAAAGAGATAAATACAGTGGCAATAAAACCTATTCAATTCATAATGTTCATTTTCTTGGAACCTGAAGGTGACTGGGTCAACCATACTGCAGTGGGGCTTCTCTGCCTACACTTACTGCTGCCTTTCACCTTGGCCACCTTGCAGTGGCGACTTCACCACTGCAAGGCACTCCTCCCTAACTCCCAGCCCTCTGCACATCACATTGTCCTGTAAGGGGATGCCAGCCTCGCTCAGCCCACACGCAGCCTTGCTGACTACTTTTGATGAGCCCTGCATATCTCCTAAGCTGGCAAAAGCGAGCATCCCCGCTGCCTTCACAAGGATGCGTGAGTCCACAGTTCCAGACATAGGAAAGGTGAGTCAGAGAGAAGGGTTCGTGTTTTCAGATGGGCACATAGTACAACGCAACAGTTCACTACGAGGAGAACATCCCCATTCAGTGAAGGTTCAGCTCATGAGCTACAGACAGGGGAAGCTTTCCCTGTGTTTTCCTTCCTTCAGTAGTGCTTTCTACTCCTGCCAACAACCCAGCCCTTCCAGGCACCAGTGTCCTGCCACAGGACAGGGCTGGGGGTGCGGAGCCAGCAGCAAAGGGCTGCATCTCTCCACAATCATGTAAACTGAAGCACACAGTGGGGAGGATCAAGACCTTGATCAGGCACAGGAGAGCTTTGCTACAGCATGCACAGAAGGTTTGCAGCATGCCTTGCCTAAGCCAGATTGCAGCTCTGTGGGCCAATGCAAGAAGACTTTGGCTGCTGCCGGTTTGGTCTCTTGTTACTGCACCACACGACCTGGGAAAATGCATGATCTTGCAATGTTCAGTGGGAACAGAACATGCACAAGGGCTGAAGGGGGAAACCCATCTCCCTGACACTCTGCACCTGTAGCCTTCTGCTTTCTCCTGGGTAATCAAGGAGGATGGTGCTGCACAGCTTCTTCCAGGGGCATGTGTTCCTCTGTCAGAGGCATGTGACAGTCAGGCTTCTCCTATCTTCTTGGCCTTACGCATCCTATGGTCACACACACAGCATGGGCAACAAAAGGCAAAGAGAAGGAGCCATGGACACTAGAAACAGGCTTGTGCATGGCAACAAAAAACAGAAGTGAGGATAAAAAGCTGAAATGAGGATACTGCAGTAACTGAAATCAGGGGCAGCGGTTTGAAATAACCAGCTCTTTACAGTGATGATAAAAAATGGGAGGGAGATAGATGGAATCTTCTTCAGGGATCCAGGGGAAGGACCTCAATGTCTCTCGTTACTCTCACCATGTAATCAAGGCTGCCATGGTTTTATCTAGCCATGACTTGGATAATTCCAAGGACAGAAATCTTTCTGGTGGGCTACCCCAGGGCTGTACCACCCTCTGTAGAAGGACTGGCCATACCCATATAGCAGCACAATGAATACACTGTTGGGCAGGAAGACTGCATAGAAGAAAATCAAGGATACTGCAGTTGGGATTGTGAGAGCAGCAGGGAAGAATTGGCAGAGGGGTGACACTGAAGGTCCTATGGTAGCAGGAGGCTGCTGCTCCAAGAGAGTGTGAATGGCAGATCCATGACAAGCAATCCAGGGTGTGAGGTGGGGCAATTGGAAGGATGTAGAAGGGACTGTATCTTCAGGCAGAGAAAGGCCTGGGAGGGTGCTCCAGACACTGATGTGTGTGACCAAGGTGCTGGGCAGGCTGACCTGAGACGGATGGGGGCTGTTGCCAAATGTGCCAGATGGGAAGAGCTACAGCATGCACAGTTATGCCTGGGTGAGCATAACTGTGCCCCACTGGGCCTGTGAAGGTCTGACCTGGGGCATTGCTGGTGTGCTTTGTGCAGCTCTGGGCTCCTGTTCAGGGCTTCTTCTCAAGAGGTGCAAGCTATACCCTCTCCCAACTCTCTGGATGGCAGATCTATCCGAGAGAGGGGAGGGGAAGCACGGGGTGGGGGGGGAGCAGAGCTACGGAGGGTCATCACGTAAGCATCGAGGGCTCATCTCTGGCATGGACTGAACAATTTCCCAACAAGCCACCAGCCTTGCTGCCAGCAGATGCATCCAGTGAGGGGGCAGAGGCTGCTCTCTCCATCTCTGCTCTGCTCCTGGCCTCCCCGGGTGCTCACACCCCAGGGTCAGGAGGCCAACTCGCCCTGAGGATTCACCACATGCTCATTCAAAAGGAAGACCAGTGGCAATTAAGTGGTGACAGTTTCTGGGGCACAATGTCCTGTGGCAGAAGGAGAGGATGAAGAGGCTGGGGACAGGCGCCATTCAGCAAGGTGTGCCAAGGAGACGGGCACGGGCTCTGCCATCCCCACCGGCTGAACTGGAGCTGCTACAACACAGGCGTTGCAGCAGGAGAAACCATTGAGAGAAGAGGTCCAGGGGAGGAGGACATGGGAGGGGGACAGCAGAGGGCTATGCATACAGAGGGATGCCAGGAGCTGAGGCAAGGCCATGAGCAGCCAAAGGTGCTAAGGTATCATGTATCCACTCCAGGTGTTGGGGAAACACTTGAATAAACTCCCCACCAGGAGCTAGGGAGGAAATTGTCCCAACCTGATATGGCATAGATGGAGTTATATTGACTTGAAAAGGGTCTGATTTGCCATTGGGTGGGAGGAGTTGCGGGAGTCAGGTGGGAGCTTAGGTCTCACTCTCCTTATTAGACGGACGTGACAGTATGAAGGCTTCCAATGGACTGTCCAGAGCCAGCTCAAAAACAAGCTGGAAGCCAGGCAGGTGCTGTAACACGCAGATTCGAAAGACCTAGGCTTGTAGCAGAGTGGGAGGACAAGCTTTCTGCACACCAAGCATCTACTCAGGACCTTGGTGCTAAATCCTGATGGTTCACGAGGCAAAGACCACATGAAGAAGGGCAGCTCTTCAGCGAGCCAATGTCAGAAGAGAACTGGGTGCCCCACACCAAAGGGGTCTTCTTGACTTACACGTGCAGGTGTAGCACTCTGCATGGTACTCACTGCCACTGGACAGATGGGCCTTGACCACCCAGGTATCAGGTCAAGATAACCAGGAAGAATGGCATTGTTAGGGTGAAGGTGTGGACTGAAGCCACAGGTCATCCTTGCATGGAGGCAAGGGCTCACAGAAACTGCCTGGGTCCCAGGGAGCAAGGAGTGGACATAACAGTTCCACCTGAATTAGACAAGACTCATAAAGTATTTAAAATTAAGCATGTTCGAAATACCTCGATGGTTTGGCTTCTAGCTGCATACAAGTTGCTTGGTTTCTTACACCTCACAGTCCAAGCTGGCCATGGGAGATTTAATGACCATTTAGTGGAAAATGTCCATGACCTTGACCACGGCAGGGGGTTTGGACTAGATGAGGTCCCTTCCAATCCAAACCATTCTATGACTCTACAGTAGACTTTCACCAAATGCCTGTGGCCTCTTGCAGATGATGTCCTGCCTGCTGCTCCAGGAGCTCACAGACCAGTGGCAGCATTTCCTTTCCCGCCCGCCTGCTCCCTTTCCTCCTGGTCATCTGTCTGTCCCCACTGAGGGTGTTCACATTAACCCTGTCTTACTGCAGCGGGTGTTGTACATCCCTAACCTCTGCCACAGCAGCACAATGGGACCAGAACAAAAGCAAAAGTTATCCTCGTTACTTCTTTCAAAGGTGTTGACCTTGGACACATCTCCCACGACAAAGAAGGCTCCGGACATGCTACAGGCCGGTCTAGCTGTAACCGTGCTTTGGCCTTGCAATGATCCCAATTTCAGTGTTTCTGCTCCTTGTTTCTTAACAACTCACATCTTGATTGGTCATATCCCAGTAAGGCCGCTCGCCATACGACATCACCTCCCACATGACTATTCCATAGCTCCACACATCACTGGCTGAAGTGAATTTTCGGTACTGAATTGCCTCAGGTGCTGTCCATCGTATTGGGATCTTCCCACCCTGCAGGAAAAAACAGAGAGAATGGTAACAGAGGAGCAAGAGTAATTGAAAAAGATGAGTGTCCAAAATATTTGCCTCCAATATGTTGGTAAAATCCTAGAAGGAAGGAACCACAGGATTACCCCTAACCCTAGATCAGGGTGGCTGTGGCTTGTCAAGTCAAATCTGAGAAACCTTAAAGGATGATGATTCTGCCCATTTGTCTGGGGACCTGTCCCAGGGCTGCACCACACTCTTGGAGAAGAAGCTTTTACTATTATTCACCTTAAACCTCCTAAACCACAGTTTTGTCTATTTCCCTTTATCATATCATCTGGTACCACTGCAAAGAGCTTGGCTGTGTCTTCTTTGTAACTGCCCTTCAAGTACTGCAGATCACTTGCACATGTCCCCTCAGCCCCCTTTTCATCTTATTAAACAAGTCCAACTCCTTCCACCTGCCTGCTGCCTTAGCAATCTTCAGCACGACAAAACGCCCATTGTGCTAGTAGGGTCTTTTGTAGAAAAACAAATGGCTATGCAAGTAGAAAAATCCCAACTGATCTCCTTTGAATCCTAGCTATTTGCAGAGCAGAATAAAAGGAATTAGAACACCATCCTCTTCAGCCTTCTACATCTGCAGACTCTTTGAAGTCAGTGATGTATCATTCTCTCAAGCTCAAGTCCTCCTGTGATAGTCTGTTTGTTGATATATACATGATCCAGCAGTTCTTGATCCTGCCAGTTTCTGGAGACAGAGTGAACACCTTCTTTAGAATGGCATGCTCGCTCACTGGTGGGAAATGGGATGGACTGGGTGGGCACTGGGGTCTTCGCTGATCCTGCTGGGCAACAGCAGCTCTGGAGAAATCAGGACTCACCACTCCCAGGAGTTACGCACAGAAGTGCACAAGAGTGGGACACACAGCAATGGGACCACCAGGATCGCAATGCTCTGCGTAAGCCCTTGCAGCCTCCTGATTTCCCCCCAGGGTCTTTGGACTTGAGCCATTGACAACTCAAGGGACCTTCTGAAGGGAAAATCCTCCCCTGTGATGAAAAATAAGCAAAATTGTCTGTGTTTTGTGGCTGTGAGAAGATTAAGAAATGTTATATTTTGTCAATGAATAACTACCATGTCTTATTAAGGGTCTCTTAGGACTTAATGGGACTCAGACACTATACATGCTAGAATAATGAAAAAAAGATAATGTTCTTTAATCTTCTCACAAACCTCAGACAAAATATTTTGTTTTCCACAAGATGGGGATACCAAGCATTCCATTCCAAACACAATGTCCTCTCTATCAGGCATACTCTTAACAGAACTCCTGAGAAGCAGTGGATTTAAAAAACAGCTGAAAGAGAAGCTCTAAATAGAAATTAAACACTGGGTATATTAGAAGGATCCTTGTGGGAACTCGCTTCAGTGAGACCTCCCACCTCCTTGGTGATCTGACCCAGAGCTTCACCTGCCTGTTGGAGAAGGAGATTTTCCTAAGGTCCAGAATGAATCTCCCAAGCCATAGCTTGTGGCTGTTGCCCATCCATGGGCACAAAGTCTCTATTTATTTATAATAAAAACACTCATGCCTCTTGGGATGTTTGAGGATGGTGCATTTTGAAGAGGAAGATACTAATACTTCAGGTACTCTGTTACAGTGGGTGCACTTATTCTATCATTATAGATAATATGTGTCCTGCTACAGCGCCTACAGTTCAAGAAGAATAAATTAGAGATGACAGACAGAAAAGCTACAGGCACAATAAAAGGAATAGAAAACAGCAGTAAACACTAGAAGGTGCAACGTATTTAGCTGAACAAAGGGAAAATTAATTGGATATAAGGATCATGTTGTGAAAAATAAATGTTGCTAGTGTTTCTAAAAGCCATAGGATGACTGTGTAAGATGGAATGGTTGATGCTGAAGCTACGCAAGTTCAGAAGAGAATAAAAGTGCGCATTTTTAGGTGTTTGTTAGGTATTCAACTACTGCTACAAGTCACTAAGAGATATGCCAGATATCTCATCACTGGCAGCTTCAAAAGATCTGGGAGAAATTATTTCCTACAGATCATGGCCCAGCTCTACCAACACCTATTTCCAAGAAGTCCTGTCATAGGCATTGTACGTAGGCATAGATCCTGTAGCATCACTGTAAAGCAGTGCTGTCAGCCTTTGCAAACAATGGGATTTATGAGAACTCCTGGCTGCAATCTTACTGAACAACAGCAAAGTCTTCAAATTATCCTTTGGTCCTGGTGCACGTTCTGTAGCCTGAGATAGACCATGAGTCCTCAGTGGTACTTGTGTCCCTGGTACCGTGGCATTCCTGGGAAGCTATTACATGATCACAAAACCATTTCTGGGAATGCTTCTCCGTCTAATTCAGAAAGACTCTGGAAGATCAATATGTAATGCTGCAGGGCTTCACCCAGCAACCACACTTCAGGCTGTCATTCCTGGGACTGAGCCCAACATGAGATGAAAGAGGATCACTGCCTCCCAGACAGCAGGGCATTATGGTTTGAGAAAACCCATAACAATTTATTGTCATTTAGACAATTTTTCTATCACCTGATGACCCTTCCCCACCCGGGAAGGGGAAGCAGGGAAAACAAGGAAATATGAGCGTTGAAATATAAGTAGATTTAATAGGATAAGCCCAAATAATTAACAATAATACTAAAGAATTTGTATTGATCCCTATACTAATGTAAGATACACAAGAATTATACTCAGCCCATTCTATCCCAGGAAGCCATGCACTCCCCACAGGGACAGCCAGCGTGGGACACTGCAAGAGCTGTGGCTTCGGGAGGAAGGGAAGGGCTCAGGGTTCCAGAACCAGGGCAAGGAGTTCTCTGGACCCACCACCATCAAGGGAGAGAGAAACTACGCAGCAATCTTTCTAATTTATATTGAATGTGATGTTCATGGTACGAAAGAATCCTGTTGGCAGCTTGTGTCAAGGGCCTGGGTCTTGCTTCTCCTCATTGCTGCACCTGGGAAGGCTCAAAAATACCAAGCCCTTGAATCCCACAGAACCTGGCTGGCTCTGAAGTAAATATTTTCACAAATTCAGATACTAGAGTCTTCTAAAAGTGCAATTTTACCAAGCATTAGAAGAGAAGTTAGTCCTGTGTCACCCAACCCAGGATGAAGGGCAACACAACTGGACAGTGATGGTAAAAAGTCCCCAGACTTGCTGTTCTGGCAACAAATCTGTTGGGGCAGCATCAACAAGGACCCCTAGCTGGTCCATGCTGGACGTGTATAACACATCATCCCAACTAAAGGCTTTAACAAGGACACATATATGTTTGCAGACATGTTTGGAAGAGGCTCAGCTATCCACAGTAATGACTATAGGGCCCATCAACAGCCACTGGGCCACTGGACAGGACCTTGCAAGAGAAAATCGTCTTGGTTCATTTCATTGATCTTTCCCATCTGGCACCTTATTTCCCTTGTTGGCATCCTGAAAAAGCATTCCCCACATCAAGGGAGGATCTTTCCTCACTCTTCACCACCCATCCCTGCCCCTCCAGAAGAGCAGCTTTACCAGTGCGCTGGTGTAGGTGGGATCAGAGGTGTCATCCTCCAGAAAACGGGAGAGGCCAAAGTCAGACACTTTGCAGACCAGGTTGCTGTTCACCAGGATGTTGCGGGCAGCCAGGTCCCGATGCACGTAGTTCATATCAGCCAGGTACTTCATGCCTGCTGCAATGCCGCGCAACATGCCCACCAGCTGGATCACTGTGAACTGCCCGTCGTTTTGCTTAGGGGAAGAGAGGGAAAGAATCCAAATGAGAGGAGCAAATTCATAGTCCACCATGGTCCAGCAAACAGCCAGTAGCCTCTTTTTACACTGCATGTGAAGACACAACTATGCCACGAGTAAGCAAGTTTTAGACAGAGCAGCTGGAGGTGAAGTCCCACTGTGTTATCCATCTCCACAGAGGCAGAGTTTATAAATGCATTTGTGGGCAGGCACACACGTAACAGATGACAGCTTTGGTGCCACCTGCACCTCTGTTCCTGGGACACAGACCTTTGGACTGTGCAGCGGCTACCCCGGTGGCAGGGGATACTCGGTGGTGAAGGGCACTGTTATACGGGTACAGGGAAGGGAATTTTCCCCTCCAGTCCCCCTCTGGCCCGACACAACGTCTGGGGCTGCATGCTCCTGGAATCTCATACCCGCAAGAAGGAGTCCAGTGAGCCATTCTCCATGAACTCAGTAATGATCATTACTGGTGAACTCTTGGTCACCACCCCCTCCAGGTGGATGACATTGGGGTGATCGAACTGCCCCATGATGCTGGCTTCACTCAAGAAGTCCCGTCTCTGCTTCTCCGTGTAACCAGACTTCAGAGTCTTGATGGCCACAAAGATCTCTCTTTTGCCAGGAAGCTTGAGATGCCCACTGCATACCTCACCAAACTCCCCTGTGAACAGAGGGAATCAGGTCAGCCTCCCAGACCTCTGCCTTTCTCCCCGAGGGACCCTGCTCCCATGAGCTCAAACCATGCCCACCCTGCCCACCCCTGAGCTGAC
>JAOXJM010000008.1:8920870-8933575 GCA_026413425.1 Tringa solitaria | reverse complement strand
AAACCATTACCCCTCATCCTATCTCTCCACTCCCTGATAAAGAGTCCCTCCCCATTTCTCCTGTAGCCCCCTTCAGGTACTGGAAGGCTGTTATAAGGTCTCCCTGGAGACTTTTCTTCTCCAGGCTGAACTCCCCCAACTCTCTCAGCCTCTCCTCACAGCAGAGGGGCTCCAGCCCTTCCAGCATCTCTGTGGCCTCCTCTGGTCCCATTCCAACAGGTCCATGTTGTTCTTGTGCTGAGTCAGACACATAGTTTGTGCAGTCCCATCAAGTGGGACTGAGGGTGTCATCAAGGGCCTGGGCTTTTGTCTCAGCTGTGAATCTCCACTGGGTGGGCATGGAGGGATTTCTTCTTATCCAGTGCTACCATGAGATCAGAGTGAAATTCCCAGCAAGGAGCAAAGCATCCACTCCTCACCAACTTCTTCTGCAGTGGACTCCTGAAGGACAGAGGGTATAAAGAAGCAATCAAGCAGAAGCTTCCATATTTTGATGAACGAAGGTTTCCTCACACAAAGGTGCAAGTTTCATAGGCTGTTGCTTTGGCTGCCTGTGGGCAACAGTGAAGTAGAAATCAATGGAGAGTCTTGTCCCCAACTTTGCACACCTTTTGCCCGGAGGGGGCTCTGTCCTCAGCCTCCTTAGCTGCTGGATCACAGGATGAGTCAGAGGTTGTCCTGCCTACCAATAAATGATGGAGTTTGCCTTTGGGGTCTGCTGGTCTCCTTTCTTTTCTGCTCTGCACATTGCTAGCCATCTGGTGACTTTGCTTTCATGTTCATTCACTTCTGAGAACAGCACTGGTGCCTTCACTCAGAGGCTCTTCGGCATAGCCAGAAACTGTGGTACCAGCAACATTAGAAGCCCACAAAGAACAATCATTCACTGTGGGCTCCGTAGAGCAGACCGTGTTCAGCCAATGTTCTCCTCTTGTTCCTGGGATATCCTAGTGCTTTCTCAATTAGTCATCATGCTGGAGCAGAATTGCAAGTGCACTGCCATTTGCAAGATGGATTATACTCATGTCCTGGGTTTGTGCAGACTATTTTCCTCACAGCTGCAAAGCAGCTGAAAGACAACATTCACGGAGTTAATTCTTCTTGTATTAAGCTTATGGTTGAGCAGTGTTCTGGTGTGGATGGCTGGTAAGAGAGTAGGGAATGTGCTTCTCCAAGTGTGCAGTCAAACCCAGAGGCTTGGAAATGCCGATGGCAGATCATTCTGCAGGGTAATGCAGAGCAGCTCTGTAAGTGCCTGGGAGACCTCCACTTTTACCAATGTTCAGGAACAGTTTTCTCTTCTAAAAACAGTAACATCAGTTTTATCCATCTGGATTTGGTGCTGAAGGTGTCTGGGTATCCCTGGGGTGTTTGCAAATTAGACTAATAACAATGAAAAGTTGTTTTCAACTAGTACAGATACACAGACAAGAAAGATCAAGAAAAGATGAGCACGCAGAAAACTGATTGCCTTGTTTATCTGATCAGGCCTCAGCACTGCCTTGGACCTTTCCCAGGCAGGCTGGGAGAGAAATAGGTCAGGAAATATTTACAGTTTTAGTGCTCAAGGGCTTGGATGAATCCTTCCAGGCCCTTGGATGGCACTAACAACAAAGTTGTTTTAAAATAATTTGTCTGACTGTTTGAGGGAACCTCATCGCTGCTCCTGGAGGACTTTAAATGGAATGAGATGGGCACACATATGAGTCAGGTTATAGCCTGGGAAATGGATGTCTATCTCAGAAAGGTGTGCTCATGCGGGAACTCTCCTTTAATCCCAGACCAAAAGGAAAGAGCATTTACAGGAAAGAGCTTCATCCTCTCTTATCAGACCTATTCTTTCCCCTTGGCATATTCCTCAGCCATCACCCCTCCAGAAATTCACATCAAACACTTCTCCCCTTTCACCCCTCTGGGCTTCTCCAGCAGCTCCAGGGCATCCCATGTAGTTTAAAGTCAAAATGCCTTTGCTGTTTCTCCCAGCTTGGTTTTTGCAGAGGTTTGGTGATTGGTTGTTGGTTTTTTTCTCCCTGCTGATTTTGGTTTGAGTTTGGAAATCCTAATTCAAAAAAACACACGTTATTTTGGGATACCCTATCCTCATAGGTTTGATTTTGAGTCCTCATCTGGTTCCTCTTCCCCTGAGCCAAATTTGAGATGAAACTGAAGTCTGATCAACAGTTTCTTGAAACATGGATAGTCTGTGATATGCTCGAAGGATTTGCAAAAAATTGTTTCTGAAAAATCATGTTTTATCAGCCAAAAAAACCCCACCGAAACCCAAAGTAAAATGTCAACCGAGTTTGGCAGACAGCTCCTCTGCGTGTCTGCACAGCCGCGCACTGCTGTGGTTCCTGAAGCAGAGTCACATAAACAAAGTTAGTCCAAGGCTGTGGGTCAAATCATCACACACATCTGAATTCCAGCCCCCATGTGATCAAGTGCATTAGGAGGGATGCTCAGATGTGGCAACAGGGTCCTGCTGGGCATGGATCCACAGCTCCTGGACTCTCATGAGGATCACCACTTGTGTGGAGATCTCATGAGCTTGTGCCCTCCTAACAAGGTATCTGATCAAGCGCATTGTGGTAAGAGTGTCTGGATGCTTCATAAGAAAACTGAGCCCTGGACAGAAGCAGTGTGGACCCTGGGCAGGGACTGGGACTGCAGGAAACCTAGAGCAGGGCTCCCTGGAAAGGTTTTCTCTTAATCTTTCTGATCTCACAGTTTTCCCCAGACAGAGCCCCTTCCAAGGGTTTGGGCAGCATGGGGAGAAGGGACATCCCAGTTTTTGCTCCATCCTGGGAACAAGTGGGACACACCAGACAGCAGCTTTGGCCTCAGGCTCAGGGATGCTGGTGTCCAGCACTGCAGGCTGGAGATTGGGAAAGTCCTCTAAGCCAGCCTGGGAGCAGTATTTCCAGAAGTCCTTGGTATGAGCCCTGGTGACGCCCAGTTCTGAGGATGCTGGGCTCCTTGCCAGAAGCTTCTGGGCACCACGAAGGCTACAGCCAGCTCTATTCCCATCTCCACCTCCATCATAAGCTGCCACAGGTTGCCTCTCCCCCACCCTTCAGGCCCCTGGCCAATCCATGCCCTTTCACCAGCACTGGTTGGAGGCATCAAAGGGCTCCTGTGCCTCCTAAAACATTTGCATTGGTGACCGAACGCAGCACAAGGAATGGGCTGAAGGTCTTCAAACAATTACAAAATGGGTAACTTATGGCATGCCCTAAGCCAAATCACCTTGCATAAGGAGAGCTGATTATTCTTTGCAGTGCTTCACACTGCAGTGGGTCTCCAGTTCCTACACTCAGGGATGAATTTGGCAACTTTGGACAAAAACTACTATGCCCTTTCTAAACGAAGGCAACAATCACTTTTTTTAATAAGACAAACATTGCCAAGTGCCTCTTGGAAGTAAAAAACATACACTAAAGAGAGGACCATAGAGAGCAGACACATCATTCGGTGCGTAACAATGTGCATTGATCTGCTCTAACTACATGTGAAAGAAAATCATAACCCTGCCTCTGTACAGGCATTTTAATAGCATCTAATAATAGAAATGTTATAAATAATCCATGAAATGGAAACAAAAATATACCTTTGTTTCAAGTATTGTGAACAGCTCTTTTCTGTTAACACTAAAACTCTTATTGCATTTTTTTTTAATTTATGTATTCATATAGAAGAGAGTCAATTCAAAATGAAGGCCCAAAACACTTTTTATACAAGACGCGTATGCTGCTATTCTTACATTTGAACTGTTTTCATGATAATAAAATATAATTTTCTACTGGGGAAAAAAAAATCCACTGGAAACAACTTAACTGGCTCCAGAGATATTTTCTGAGCATTCACATCCATATGGGACAGTTTGCAATGAAACATTTTGGAAGAACATCACCTCTGTACAAACCGGCAGTCGAGTGAGCACACACCTGGCATGTGTCACACACCCCATCCAAACTGCAGCATTGATGGGAAGCAGGGGAAGAGCCCAGCATATCCAAAGCTGCACATTTTGGGATTGTTCCCAGGGATCAAGTAAATGGCTTTCAGTTGCAAAACTCAGTGCTGCAGTGGCCAGAATAACACGAGACTCAGTTCTGCCAAGTAGGCAGAGAAGGATATAGTGTGTAGAGGGCTCTTGACTGACCAGCTGAAGCATATGAAGACCTTGGCTTGACTACTTCTTGGATCAGACCTTGCGTGTGCAACTGGCACTTCAGAGTAAAGGCAGAGAAGAGTTCGGGGAGAGACAAATCCACTGCCAGGCCCTGCCTCTAGCTCTTGGTTATTCAACTTCTTTTTTAACCTTTTTCCAAATCCTCTGAGATTTGCTTGCTGTGCGCCTAAGCTTTGACCCAATGACTCCTTTCTGAAAATGACTTAAACCTTGGTTGGGGACAAGATAAAGACACACCTTTCTTCTTCAACCAAAGCACCACCAAAAAATATACCAAGAGGTTCAAATGATTCTGCCTCTCTGCTCTGCTGAGACCCCACCTGGAGCACTATGTCCAGGTCTGGAGTCCCCATCACAGGAAAGACCTGTTGGAATGTGTCCAGAGGAAGCCACAAAAATGATCAGAGGGCTGGAGCTCCTCACCTATGAGGAAAGGCTGAGAGAGTTGGGGTTGTTCAGCCTGGAGAAGAGAAGGCACCAGAGACCCCTTATTGCGGCCTTTCAATAATTAAAGGGGGCTTATAAGACTTTTTAGCAGGGCCTGTAGTGATAGGACAAGGGGTAATGGCTTTAAACTAAAAGAGGGTAGATTCAGAACAAATATAAGCTCATGGCCTTGAGTCCCTTCCAAACCAAACCATTCCATGATCCCTTTCTGAGAATGACATACATCTTGGTTGAGGAGGAGCTAAAGACTTGCCTTTCTTCTTAAACCAAAGGGCCATCAAAAAAACATATACTGAGACTTTCAAATACCAGGGCAGAGAGCACCTCAGCACCAGCATGGGGGGCTGCTTGTGTTATCCTCTCTGCCAGGGCTAGGGCTCCACCTGAGAGCCTGCTGCCATGAAAAGCATCACCTGAGTGTGTCCTGGGCCACTCATCCCCATCATCATGGACACGCTGTGCCCTAAGCTCTGATGATGGGACAAGAAGATGCTGACCTTGTGGCTGTCTGCAAAGACATGCCACAAACAGCAGCCTCCTCTTCAGACAAAAATTCCCTTTATTTACAGCCTCCTCCAGAAAACAGAGGGGACAGGGAAGAAAGAAGGAGGTGGAGAGATTAAGAGAAAATAAGAGGAGGAGAACGAACTCCCTGGGATCTTGTCTCGACTCCAAGGGTCCCCGGGGAAAGGACCCCACTCACTTTCAAGATCTGTCTTGTTACCTACTCATCCATCTTGCCACATACTCTGGGATCATTTCCAAGGGTCAAATAAATGGCTGTGATTTATGCAATATAGGTCAGGACCTATTTAACAGCTTACAAAGAAGCTCCCTCCCCCCCACCCCGTTCTCCCTCTGGCTCTCGGAGATGAGAAAATAGGTCACAGGCAGGCAGTGGGGGGGGATTAATAATTTCTTCCGGCAGCTGCTGGGAAAAATATTTTCAGTTCCATTTAATCATAAAGCTTTTTAATTAGTTAGTTTGCGATTTTTAATATATAGTTTATAAGCTCTTGTGTAAGGGGGCAGATTCCTGGAAGGAGAAATCTCCTGCTCCCCAGCTCCCCTGGGTAGCACAGATGAAGTCCACCAGCCAGGCAGAGCTTGGCAGGTCCTGGAACCAACATGGTGTTCAGGTGTCTTAGCAGCTACACAACTCCAGCCCCATGGGACGGACACCCTGGCACAACCCTGGCTTCCAGTCCCTCTCCTTGTCTGGGCAGGGGGGAGGTGAAAGGGGCATGTTCCTCTGGGATGAAAGGCAGAACTGAGGGACCCCTTCACATCAGCCTCCCCACGCTCCACAGTGCAGTATAGACCCTCCGTGGGAGTATGGGACAGCTTCTCCCTGGTACAGTACCCAGATAAATGTGTTCAGGCTGCTGCCCACAGACATCAAACTCACCTTTGGTGTTAATGCACTGATGGACAGCATTACACAAAATCTCAAAGGCTGGGCACTCAGCTACTGTGGTCCAGCCTGGGACGCTCTGTGACATCTCCACCATCCCCATCGCCCACCAGTGCCCTCAGAGGGGAAGCAGAAAAATTAGACCCTGGATCTTGGCTACCCAGATCTCCCTGAAAGGAGTCCATTTGTCACAACTACTAGAGAGGTGAAGGGAGGAGAAGCTCCTCCTGAAAGACCAGCAGATTTTACACAGCTGCACTGTCTACACAGGGTCATTGGAACCACCACTGGGCTCCAGCAGGCTGACAGCCACCGCCACTCACATGGCAAACTGCAGCAAGAGAAATAAGCTGTTTGATCAACCATCTGCTGTAGCCAGTGTTATGCCCTTATGCGAAGCTTTGCACCACCTCCTTGCCCAAAAGCCTGTGGCTGAACCCTGCCAAGGTCCTGCAGTACCTTCTCATAATATTGCAGCTCATAATCCAGGATGACTCCGTTGGGTTGGTCAGGCTGAGACCATGAGAGGGTAATGCTGTCCACGGTGCGGCTGACCTGGTGCATGATGGACACAGCTGAAGGAGCTGGAAGAGAGAGCGAGAGAGAGGCCTCAGTCAGACACCTGCATGGGCACCACCTGCATCCCCTGGTGGGAGGCAGGCGGGTGTGTTATTGCTGTTTGGAGATGCTGAATTCACTTCCAGCAGTGGCAGGGCTCTCCACGGGTCAGAAGATCCTGACTTTTGCTGTCTGTAGAGAGCAGTTAGGGGATAACAAAATGCTTCCGCTGCTCACTAAGAGCAGTTTGTAATTAGAAGCCATGTAGGGCAGCATCTCAGGTGGGAAAACAGATCATTCCCAGGCAAAATGAGCCCAGGGCTAGAGCAAACACAGCCTTGTTCCCCTGGAAAAAGCCCTGCCAGCCCAGCAACGCACAATCCTCCCTGCTTGCCATGGGGAAATAGGGGGTTTTGTACTTTGACATTTGCATAGAGAAGCTTTGTATGGCACGGGCAGATGCAGGAAGCAAGCGGCTCCTCTCCACCTCAGTGTGCTGGGTCTGCAAGTTGCAAATGCCAATCAAGGGAGGTGCATTCAGCAGCCTGAGCATGCAACACAAACCTGACCTGACATGCTGACAATGGTGAGTCGCCCGCCTTGTCGGAGTGCCCTGGAAATAGCACACCCACAGACGCCGCTTGTCCTACTGAGCACAATAGGACCTTCCAGCAGGTCCTCAGATGAGCCAGCCGGCTGCCCACCCCTCCTGCTTCCCGGCCTTGACTACGTGGCTTGACACATGGCCAGGTAGGAGCAGTGCAGTCCCGGCTGGTGCCACACCGTGGGAAAACTGTCCTCCAGGGACCTGTGCAAACAAGTCCATGGGGCAGGGACCACGGTGCTGAGCTGCCACCTCCCTGGGAAACTTTGACCAGCTCCAATCCTGCTCTGTGGACAGGGCCTGGTGCTTTCCACCTGCTTGGCTGGGGTACAGAGAGCAGAGATGCCACAGCACTGCTGGCCTCAGCCAACAGGCCCCTGCCCTGGCTGGAGGGGCTGATGCACAGCCAGCCCCTGCTGCCTCCTCCTCACTGTGTCCCCCAGCATGTGTGTCTGCCCACCCTGTGCCCAGCACTGCCCATGCAGCCTCTGCGGACCTCAGTCTGGAGGCCATCCCAGCCCTCACCCAGTGCCAGCCCAGCCTTGGGAGCGCTACCTCCAGCCCAGCATTAGCCCTTGCACGCCAGACAGCACAGACTCACTGCTTCAGCAGCTTCAGGGCAGAGGAGACGCCTCAGGGGTGGGAGAGGACTGGGAAGTGGTAGCGAGAAAGCTTCTCCATCACTTGCATTCCAGGCCTGGCTGCAGAGAGGCTTGCACTCAGAATAGCTTTTACCGGGTCTAACCCTTTCAATATTTCATGGAAGAACAACTCATTTGACAGTTCTGAGAAACAGCTTGGAGGAGCAGCACACAAAGCAAAGCACCCCTCACCCATCTCCCGACTGGTTTCCCTTGGCATCACAAGCAGCAACAGACACTGTGCCAGCTGAGGATGCAGACACGGCAGGGGTTGGACTGTGCTACTTGGACCAGCGTGGCTGCAGCATGTTCCTGCTCATCACTGTAATGAATTACACCTGAGCAACTCCTCTCAAAATACACCAATAAAAGCCATTTTTCTGATCCACTGTCTGCCTCTTCACTGTTGGGTTTCTGGATTCAGAGCACTGTAGCTCCCGGGATGTCCAACAGCTGTGTGCCAGGAGGAGTAGGGGTCAGGTATGGGTAAAGCAAAAATCTGCCGCCACACTACTGCACCATTTCCGTTCATCTCCCCGCGTTTCCTTCATCCCTGAAGGAAGGTGCAATGCAGGTTAGCCTCAGGAAAGCATTGGCAATCTCCGGTTTTGTCCATCACTTACTAAAACTGAAGGAAGGCAGTGAAATTCCATCATTGGAAGTGTTCAAGGTGAGGCTGAACAGGGCTTTGAGCAACCTGACAGAGTGAAAACATGACCCTGTCCACCACAGGTGGCTTGGACTAGATGATCATTAAAGGTCACTTCTGACCCAAACCATTCTACGATTCTAACAGATACTGAGACCAAAGCCTCACCTCCTCCTCCTCACCCCCTCAAACACCAATCGCTCCTTCCATTTCTGGTTAAGCCAAACCTCATTACTACCAGTCTGAAACTCTGCATCATCTCAGACCTTCCCTTGCTCCGTGGCTTACAGCACTGCTTCCCTCCCTACCTTAATGTCCCAGTCCCATCATTTCAGGGCCTGTATTTACAAACTCCTGGGACTAGTTGCTCATGCTGGTGTTAAGGTAAAACACAAGTGACATTTCTGGAGCCTGTCAGCTCTTGCCAGAGCTTCCTTCTTCTTCATCAACACAGATTTCTTAGGCTATCTGAAATCTCCAAGACAAACATTTCTCTCTCTGTGGAGAAACACCTTGGAAGGAAGATGTGATCAAGCTACAGATGACCCTGCCACAGGGATTGGGTCTGGACTGAGATGAGTGTGCAGCCCATGGTCTCTCTGAGACATCTGAGCTACATACACCCTGGGAACTGACCCCACACTCACAGATTATTGCAGGACAGGCGCTGCATACACCCAGACCAATCCCATCACAAAACTGGGATGTGGCAACGTCCCATAATTTAAACACAGGTTCAATGGCTGACCTTGCAGCTGGAGAAGCTCCTCAGCTACAGGTAGGAGTGAGGTCCTTGGGATGCTCTCCTCCCACTTCCCTGCCTGTGTGAATCATTTGTGACCAGCCATGGCCCAGACAGCTCTTTACTTGGGGAACCTGCCCTAGTCTGGCTCAGAAAAAAAAAAAAAAACAAAAAACAAAAGGATGAGGTGGGGCTCATCTAATGAGACGTAATGAGGCATATACGCTGCATGTCTGGGAGGAGGCGGGCAAGATGAATGACTATAGCAACTTCAGCGCTTTTCCTACACCTGGGGCAAAGAGTGTCTCTGGATAGGCAGGAACTTCCACTATTGCATCTTCTCAGTAACTGCTCTTGTTATCACAGACATTAAGGAAATGCACAATAATAAAACCACAGAAAGCTTTAGGTTAGAAGTGACCTCTGGAGGTTTCTAGTCCAACTGGCTTGCAGAATAATTCCAAAGTCATATCGCTTTGCTGAGGACGGCATCCAGTTGAGATCTGAATATGTTCAGGGATGGGGATCCTCCAGGCTCTCAAAGCACCAGTCCCCAGCTGCCTCGCTCTTGTGGGGAAGAAGCTTTTCCTCACATCCCATTGGAACCTCCCTCATTGCACCTTGTGGCCATTACTACTGTCCTCTCACTGTGCACCTCTGGGAAGTGTTTGGCTCTGTCTTCTCTTTAAACTCCCTTTTGAAGTGGAAGACTGCACCTAGATGCCGCTCAGCCTCCTCCTCTCCAGTTTGGCCAAATCCAGCTCTCTCAGCTATCCTTATACGTCTTGCACTCCAGCCCCCGGCCCATCCTAATGATCCTCCTACCAGACCTGCTCCAGTTTGTTGATGTTTCTGGAGTTCCGGGGAGCCCCAAAGCAGACACAGTTCCCCAGATGTGTTCTCATGAGTGCTGAGCAGATGGGAACAACCACTCCCCTCAGTTTTTTGCCTCTGCTCTTGCTAATGGAGCCCAGCACACTGCAATGCTACAAAACCTGGTCTTCATCACACACCTTCACCACAGGTGAGGGCAACAGCTTGTGCAGAGAGAGGCTCCCAACTCTGTGAGTAAGGGATGGGCTGGGTCTGGATGTCTGAGTTTGAAAGCAGTTTAGTGGAATCAGCCAGACCTCAAAGAGACTTTCTGAAATCTAGTCAGAAGGAAAAGCTTCTAGTCAGATAGCGACACAAACACTCAAGCAGCTGGTATCTGACAGCTCTTGTACCCCGGAGCAAAGGATTCTTTCACAGTCAGCTTCAAAGGTAGAGAAGACCCACGAGTTTCTGACTCTTCACTTCCAAGGCTGGGAGGTCCTGCTTGCAGTTCTCTGCTCTGCCCCTAAGTCCACATGGGAGACCTTGTGCCTCTACATTTTCCCCTTGTGCTGTAATTTTCTACCTGGAAAATGAGGCCAGCCATCCTGTCTCTTTTTCACTCCCTGCCTGTCTTATCTAATTTTACTGAGCACTTCCAGAGGCAGAGACTGTGCTTAGGAGCTTGGTCCCACAGCAATATCTAATGCATGTAATATAATAGCTAAAAAGGAAGTAGGTGAAAACAGTTGAAGTGAACACAAAGAGCATCCAATCTGGGATAGTGCCACTTGGCATTACTCTCATCACAAGATGTGCTCCAGCTCCGATAGAAGCATCAAGTGCTTTGTGACCAGCTTGAACTACAATGTGGAAAGAGTTTTTCTGCCATGGGACATGGTGAAGTGACAAACACAACAGAAAAGACTGTAAGAGATACACACTTTCTGACACGTGATGAACTCAACTGCAAAAAGATGGTAAAAGTCTCAAAATATCTAAGGTGACTTTCCTGAACTGTTGCTTCTTAACAATCCATATGTAGGTTCTCTCCGTTCGGTTTCTGAGTATTTCAAAGCAAAGATTTAACAAACTGCAAAAAGGACTAACATTAATAATAATAATGATAATAATAATAATAATAATAATAATAATAATAATAGTAATAATATCTTTGTTCTTTCAGCCTGCTTTGTGCCAAGCCCTTTCTAGAATTGGCCAGAGCACACCTGGCCTGCTGATGCCAAAGCTTCACTGGCAGTATTTAACCCAGCCCTGTGGGATCGGTCACCTTGTTCCATGAACCACGACTCTTCTTTGCTCCTTTCTGACAAAAGAAACAGACCTTTAGGAACAATTTACAGGTTGCAAAAATGGTCTTTTTTTTTTTCACTTCCAGGTTGAAAATGGTCACTAAGTTGGTGACAATTGCCCAGTGGCACAAATTGCCCCGTGCTAGAGAGCTGCTCACCTGCTGGCTCACCTGGCTGTCCCTTAGTCATGGAAGGTGCTGGAATTACTGTGCACAGGGAAAATGCATACTGGATAAGGGACCTGCCCTGTGACACATATAGATCAGCTTTGGAGCACCCCAATGAGAAGAGCCACTATCACTTTGAGATGTCACCCCCATGAATGTGTAAGCAGACGCAGAATTATCCTGATGGTGTCTCCAGGTGCACGTGTGCAGCAGCAATGCAAAATATAAACAGAGCTTAATTTCCACAGCGGATAAAAAGTTACTTTTTATGACTGAAACCCTTAAGTCCCATGTCACTTGGAGGCAAAAATGAATCCTTTGAGTCCTTGAAGGCACTTTTCTACATCCTCTTTATCTGGGATGGCCTCAGATTCTTTGGATTCCTCTTAGTGGAGCCCTGTGGCTTCTCCAAATTGCTGGAGAAATAAACCAAGCCAAAACCACCACTGGAGTGTAAAACAAGCTTAATGAAAATCCACTGATATAAAAAGGCAGATGACTTGTCCCCTGCTGCAACAAAATCTGCAGTGCATGGGGAGAGGAGGCAGCTGACATCTCTCACGTGATGATCCCTCTGGGGCAGGAGCATCAAGGGGGTGCGAGGGATGCTTCCACGGTCATCACCCCACGTGTCCACATGGCCACACAACACTGATCACAGGCAGATCCTTGTCTAGGCTGGCACTTGGGCCTTCATCAGTTTACCACAATCCACCAAGAACTAAGTAGACTTCCCTGGCCTGGGGGCAGCTCTGCAGGGTAAATCTCTGTGGGTATGGACAGCTCATCTGGTCCAGCTTTTCTCTGGCCCACACAGGGTGCAAGAAGCTGTCTGAGCTCAGCTACTGGAGACACATGGGAAGGATGGGGCTTAAGACGTACCCCATCCTCGGGTCTTGCCAGCAGAGCCACATACCCATAACCTCCCCGAAAGACACAGGTATAACCACTGGGTTTTGCCAAGGCTATAATGACAGCTAAAACAGCACGGTCCTCACAAACCATGATGGCTGAATAACAAAAGGTGTGAACGTCCAGGCAAGAAGGTCTCAAATCCCACTGCACAGTGTATTCACGGAATCACAGAATTGTCAGAGTTGGAAGGGACCTCTAGGGATCATCCAGTCCAACTCCCCTGCCAAAGCAGGGTTGCCCAGAGCACATC
>JAOXJM010000008.1:8859126-8873232 GCA_026413425.1 Tringa solitaria | reverse complement strand
GAGGCCCTGGGCAACCTGGTCTAGTTGGGGGTGTCCCTGCTGACTGCGGGGGGGGCGTGTCGGACTAGATGACCTGTGAAGGTCCCTTCTGGCCCAGATGATTCTATGATTCTAACCTTCAGAAGCCCAAACGCCACCCAGCAATGTATAGAGGACAATCTGGCATCTCCTCCGACCGCCAGGGCGCAGCAGGCAGGCTTGGGGTGGGTAATACTGAGCAACTGCAATCCCCACCACAGCCCTAATTGGATTCACAACATGGAGAGGTCAGCAAGAAGCAGGGGGGAGAAGAATCAAAGCAATGGAAAGAAAGACGCTGTATTCTTCCTTCCCAGACAGAGAGGGAGGAGAGGGAGAAGCCTAAAGAGCAGTATCCACAATGACATCGAGCCACGGCCGGCTGGGAGTATTCAAATTGTCAACAACCCTGCAGAAAAGGCAGACAAATTCCTGTTTTGTACTTGGGAAGAAGCCAGGTGATGTAATCATCCTATAGGATGATGGTGAAATACTTTCCATTCCAGCAGTAACTCAAGATGTTGAATAGCAGCTACTAAAGTTAAACATTGTTAAATCAGTATGTCAGGATAGCACCTAGCTAAGAGTTTTTGAAGAGATGGCTGATGAACCAGAGGACACTTAATGTTCACTTTCCACACAGTGTGAAGTAGTAGGATGTTTCAGAGATATAGGAAAAAGCCATTTGTTAAATGAGGCAGTCTTGGCTATTTTAGGACTGCCACTGCAACATCAGTGCCAGTCAAATAAGGATGTGCCAGCCATAGGGTTCAGTCAGCGAAGGATTAAAGGAAAGTAGCAATAGTAGTGCCAACCTACCAACATTTATGGAAAACAGATTAAGGCACATTAGCCTTGTGCAGTTTTTTGATGCAATTACAAGATTGGCTGGGAGAAGTAACAGCATTAATGTGACACACCCAAACTTCTGCGATGCATTTCCCTTGGTAACACATGATATTTTGATTCAGAAATTAGAGGGTCCACCGACACTGTGGGACATATTCAATGCATTAAAACTTGGCGAGCTGATACCACTATGGTCTGAGATCTAAGCAGGGAATGTGCAAAGACCAGGTCTGTTTCTACTAGAGCCAACAAATTTGGTTTGTGCCTTTGGGCTATTTAACATTTTTATCACTGACCCAGGAGAAAGCCCAAAGCATTCCTAATAAAGTTAGCTGATGACATGGAAGTTGTAGTGTGGTAAATACTGAAGATGATGGGTTCCTGATACACAGCAATCTGGTTGCCTCGGTGAGCTGGGAACAAGAAAGGAATGTGCATTTCAGTACGAACACGTCAGATGACACCTCCAGGGACACAGACGTGGGCCACAGTGGGTATCTGCTCCCAGTCACACCGGGAAGGACAAGGATCCTTCAAAAGAGAAACACCTTTGCCAAAATGGTTAAAGCAAAGGGGGGATGTAGGAAGAGGGAAATCTCAGCATCTCCTCTGGCACTCGGCTATGAGCATCCCCTATGTGGGACGGTGGATCTGCCAACAGAAAGGCTAAAACAGTGCCAAGAGCCTGGAAGAGCCAAAAAAACTGGCCGAGACCCTTAGCAGAGGATCGAAGTCCAAGGATTACTCTTAAACAGGCCCACTGAAAGCTGAAATGTGATGATGGACAGAGTTCACTGAGGTCCGAGTGCCAGGCGCAGACAGGGGTAAGAAGGCAGGAACAACTGCTGGAAGTGGTTAACGGGCAATTCTCCATCTCTGGAAACATTTACATCACGATTGGCTGTATCTGCTCCAGCTCAAGCAGGAATGCTTCCTGTAAGAACTTAATTACCCCTAGGGCCTTACAACTTATTGGCTGGGTCCAGCACTATCTGTGGAGGCCCAGACCCAAAACAGGCATGGAGCCATAAATAGCCTCTTATCTTCAAAACATCATGTACTTATGGGACGTGACTGTAAGACAGCTAGGACATACCCTTCTCCAGCACACCAGAAAGCTGCAGTCCCCTTCACACCCTCAGCACATACTTGCCCCGCTCCGAAACCCAAGCACAGCCCAGCTGGGACAGACCCCCATTGCTTCCCACACCTCTGCAATGGAGGAACGGCTCTGGGTTGATACCCACATCCCTGCCTCTGCCCCCATGGCCCTGGCACACAGCAGGGTGAGGGCAGATCTGCTGCACTGGACCTCAAAATACCAGGCAAGCATAGGGAGGAAAGGCCGTCGTGGAGCCCACCTGCAGGACACACACATCTTCAAGGGCACAGCCCTACCAAAACCTACCAGCCAGCCCTATGCAGCCCCAGACCGGGATACCCCAGGTACCAGCCTGCTACAGCAATAACCCCCCGCTTCTCCCTTTAGAGCTCCACTTGGGCTGGGTCAGAGCTGGAGCTGAGCTGGGATACCCAGCGGGGTCGATGATGGAAATGGGCTGCGGTGTTGGTGGGGCTGGACAGGACCGGCACCAGGCTGGGTGCTGGAGCTGGGTCAGGTCCCTCAGATCCTCCCTCCTGGCTCTGCCCCCCAGGAAAGATGCAGGAAGAAGGCAGTGCAGGCTCTAAAGGGGGCACACTTGAGCTCTCAGGCTCTCCACAGGGCTGGCCCAGCTCCACCTAGAGCTGGAGAAGACAGGTAGCCCTTTGGATCTTCTACAGACCACCTAGGTGACCAGGTTTCTCCTCTTACCACCATGTCACCAGATCCTCTCCTCCTCAGAAACGCCTGTGACCCCAAGGGATACAACACCATGTGTCTGATAGCAAGAGTGTCACCACCAGCTTTTGCAGGGCAAACCCATCCCTTGTCACCATGGCAAGACCAGGACTCCCCACGCTCGATGCTTCAGGAGTGCAGCTGCCCTGCTGGGAATGCCGTGATCAGACACACAGGCAGATGTCCTCCAAAGCTGGAGAGGAGCTGGGGATGGACACAGGGTTCAAACAGCTGGGACCAGCAGCCAGCAGCTGCCATCCCTTGAGCAGGCAGAGACCTTGCAGGCAGCGCTCGCCTCCCGTCCAGCGCAGACAGCGAAAGCACAATAGCTCTGCCTCCACCGCTGCAGAGCGGAGCCAATGGATACGGGAGGCAGAGAGAGAAACGCGCCTAATGTGCTGCATGGGAGGGACAGGGGGGAGAACGGGGGGAGGCGGCAGACAAAGAACAGGGAGATGGAGAAAAAAAGAGGCAGGCAGGGAGCAGGAGAAGGTGAAGTGGGAGGACGGGGCTGGGGGAAGCGGTGGGAGAGCCCCTTGCTGGCGCAGCGGAAAGGAGCTGGGAAGCGAGTGGAGGAGCGGGATGAAGAGGAGCGAGCAGCCAGCCCCTCACAGGGCCCTGCGGGATCAGCAAGCAAGGCCCAGCAAAATGAAAATCTCTTAACCACACAGAATTGTTAACTGCCCCCAAATCCTTTTGTGCTGGGGCTGCAAGCTTAGAAGAGCTTAAGCTGTTAGATGCATGAACTTCCTCCATAAATATCCCTTGTGTACACTGCCGTGAGCAGACTTGCACTCTATTAGCCAGATGAAAAGCCCAGCAGAGAAAATGAGCAACTCCTTCCAGCGCCTTCAGCTGCACTAAGGGACCGTCCATTGCTTAGGATGCCCTTTTCCACCAGGACCCCATGGTGGGGCAGGACCAGTGAGCCATGTCCCCCTGTGCTCCCCACCATGTCCCCTTTGGGCGACTCAACCATGTGAGAGCACTTCACCCCAAAAGCCAGCTCGGATTTGCTTTTGTTTTGCTTCTGGAAAGGGGCCCAGATTCCCTCCCACCCCTCGAAATACGAGAAAACCTGCCCGCCACATGTACGAGCGAGTCCCCCAAACCAGGCAGCTCATACCCTGCCTCTGCGGGGACCAGGGGTGGGGACCCGATGGGAGATGGGCAGGGATGCAGGGCTGCATCCGCAGATCCTTCCTGAGCTGAGCTGGGGAGGAGAGACCAGGGTGACTCCCCCCTTCCCCAGTTCTCTGTGGGGCTCACTGGGGGCGCTGGGAGAGGATGGAGATGTTCCTGCCAACTCTGTGGCTGACTCTCCTCCCAGTCCCCACTCTTCCTCCGGGGGCTGCTGGGGGAAAACAAATGGTGCGTCCCAGTCTGACGCAACCCTGGGGTCCCAGCCAGCCAGCCCCGATCGCACAGCCCCATGTGAGAAGGGGAAGGGAAAGGAAAGGGAAAAGAGAAGGGGAAAGGGAAGGGGAAGGGGAAAGGGAAGGGGAAGGGGAAAGGGAAGGGGAGACCAGCCCCGAAGCCAGCTGCCCCACAGAGAGGGTGGGCTGCCGGCCACAGTGTGATTAATGATGGCGGGGATGCGGGGCCGGGCGCACGCCAGCACCGGCTGGAGAAACAGCTGCCGAGGCACCGGACCTCCCAAAATCCTGCTGTTGCACAGACAAAGAGGAGACTCGGCCTCTCCCTCCTGCTCGCTCCCTCCACCTCGGCCCCCAGCTCCTGCCCGCTCTGCCTCCCCTCCCAGCCCCGCCGGGACAGGGTTCTCACGAGGCGTCCTGGGAGTCCCAGGGCTGGCAAAGGGACTATCCCCAGCAGGACCAGGGAACCCCCAGAAACTGTACCTGCATCAGAACAAAGCAGTGTAGTGCTGGGTGTGCTCAGGGGAAAAAAAGAGAAAAAAAAAAAAAGGCTGAGATGGAAAAGCTGACATGAATCATTTTGGCTTTCTGGTGTTGGCTAGGAATGCTTCACTTCGGTGTCGTAAAACACCGATCTTCCCTTCAAGGCTGGGATTAGCCAGACTCCCTGTGGTGCAGCAGCCTCTGCTGTCCCTGTCCCCAGCACTGTCCCTGCTACAGCTGGAGGACACTTGATCACCCCTAGCTCAGTGGGAAGACATGTTCAGTGACTCAGTGAGGAGTAGCTCAAAGCACAGATATTAAATAACACCCCCATAAAATTACACCCCCAGCACATCAGGATGCTTGACGTGTGAGCAGCCCAGCCACCAGCAGAAGACGCAGTGCCACCTCCAAGGAGACAATCCAACCTGCAGTCCCAACCGAGCATGGCCAGAGACAGCCCATCCCCCTCTCCAAAGTGTCTGTCTCCCCACAGACCAGCACCTTCCCCAGGCTTGCTTGGTCCTACCCGGCCACCCCTTCCCACAGCAAGAAGAGAGGAGACCTCTCCTTCCTTGGGCTCTTCAGTGCCCACTGACATATCTATAATTGATCTCAGAGAAGCCCCAGCTCTGCTCAGAGTGTGCCAATGCTATCGAAACTGTAATGGGATTTTGATGTTCAGCAGAGACAGGGGGGAAAACAGTCCATTTGCCAAACACCATGGTTTGCTCTGGGCATGGTACAGCCGCAGGTGCCCATTAGACATGCAGCTCCCAGGTCCCCATCTCTCTCCCAGCATCTCCTTTCTCTCCCTCCCCAGGCCTATGTGGGGCTGGGGAGGAGCATGGAGATGAGTTTGGGCATGGTGCTGTCAGGGAGGGTGATGCAGAACCTCTCACTTGTCTAGGACCACGATGGCTCCACAGTGCTCAGCTGAGCTGAGCAGGTGTTCCTGGACTCTGTTTTGAACATCTACAGGGGCAGGAGAACATCTACAGGGCAGAAGAACACATATAGGGCAGGAGAACACATATAGGGGAGGAGAACATCTACAGGGCAGGAGAACATCTACATACAGGGCAGGCAAAATCCCCCCTAAGAAAATTCAGGGGTCAGGCTCAGAGGTGCCCAGGCTGGAGAGATGAGCCTGGCCCTAAACTGTTGGTGACCATGTCCCACCCTGGGCCATTGGTACCTCACCAGGAAAATGCTGCAGACAACTTGCTCCCTCCCACTGCACCACATTTGGGTGCCTGCACTCCTGCTCCCCTCACCCCAGAAGCATTTCAGCTCGCGTCAGGGCCCAAGGTGCAAACCAAAGTGAAAGCAGCCCCAGTATTTTGGAAGGTGACTGCAGATGGGTTGCACGCATCATGGCTACACACACATGTACGCCTCCAAGACCTGGAGAGCATGGAGGGCACCAGCAACAGGCCAGCACCCCTGGACCCAGTAGCTCTGAGGACCCAGAAGTAACACAGAGCCTCTGCAATGGATGGATGAGCCCAGGGCAGGAAGGATTCCATGTCCACACACATGAGCCTCTCCCACATCCCTGCACAGTCCTCTCCCACCCCTGCCCAAGGAGGTCACTCCTGGGCAGCTCATGCAGACCCCAGCTGCCAATCTCCACTGCCACCACCGGCACAGCCCACCAGCAGCGAGGGAAGTGCCTGGAGTGAGGCCGAAGGCAAGCGGTTACCTCTGCAGACGGTCCCATTTTCCACCGACTCGTAGCCTGCCCTGCACATGCAGCGGCCGATGGGCACCAACCACTCGCCATCCCCGTTGCAGTACAGCTTGATGGGCACATCCACCTCCTCTGCATTGGTGATGCACGTCCCCCGGGCTGCCACCAGAGAGGTGCTCTCTGCTCCCGAGAGGGTTTCTTGGAAGATGGCCCCATTCTGGATCACGCGGGGACACTTGCGGTAAAAGACACGGACGGCAATCAAAGACATGCAGCCCCCGTAGTCCTGGAAGGCCAGGTAGAAACCATTCTTGGACACAGGCCCAAAACTGCGCACCTCAGTGTTAATCTTCATCACCCGTCCACCTAGGTCCACCTGTGAGAAGCTTTCATCAGCAGCAATCGTGTCCACCTTCATCCAAGGATTCTCCATCCAGTTAGGAAAAGTCTTGGTGGCCGAGTCAAAGTCTGACTCGAAATAGTAGAGGTTAAAAGTCTCCTTACAGGAGCCTGGTACATTAGGGATGCTGCTGCAGTCCCGGACAGAAAATTTCATCTCCACGTGGATGCGGTGTGCTCCTCGCCTCCGGATGTACTTGGTCCGGAGCCAGTTGTTTTGGCTGGATTCAAAGACGTTGCACACCTGGTAGGTGCGAATGGTGTTCATGTTCTCGTCGTACCCGCTCACCTCTTCCCACTGCGAACAGGACACAGAAAGTCAAGAGGCTGCACCAAACTGATGTTCCCCACCCACCTCGCCTCTTCCCAATCCTACCACATGCTGAGCAGACAGGCTCTCTCAGTACCCATACCCCACACCATGCCCACCCCATCGCCCATGGGTGCCCAGCACCTTGCTCCAGCACCCCCTCAGCCACCCTCTACCTACACACCTCTGACCTGCTTCAGCAGGGCTTGACCCACCCTATGATGCCGGGCAGGCTCCACTCCATGGGGACAAGGTGGTCCAAGCCCTCAGCAGAGCTCGAGGCCACCTTGCTGCCAGCAGCCCTGTGCTCTGTGCCTGAATTTAGGGTGAAGCGTCTCTGCGGGGTGGCAGGGCACGGCAGGGGCTACGCACCTCCTCTGCAGTAATGTCTTTAGCAGGGGCTCCTGCCCGTGGGCTGCACCGTGTGGCAGAGCCTCCGGGCAAAGCAACACCATGCCTTTAGCAGATGTATTCCTACCGGTGCCACTATGGTTACAGACGGGACCCGCTTTCTCAGGAGTGTGCAACACGGCCATAAAACCTCACCGGCTGCAGCCCAGCACCGGGGCAGGCGGCCGGCAGTGGCTGGGTCAGTAACCAGCGGTCTCTACCCAGAGGGGGGAGAGAAGGTTTATGGCAGCCTGGCAGACCTGACTGTGTATACCCAGAACGGGAGATGCTGGGCTAGATCCTGCTGGTAGCCCCCATTGCCTCCCCTGCAAAGGCCAATATGCTTTGGAGTCCCTCCTGCAGGCGTGCACAGGTCCTAGCCCCAGCTGTCCTAAACTGGATCTATGGGATGTCCTGTGAGCTGTGGCATGACAGGAACACCCTTCTCAGCTTGGATAGCTTGGAGCTGACATATTTCCTCATGACTGACTACGAGCTGACTCTGCCAGTTCTGGAGGAGCCTCTGCAGAGCTCGGGGCTGCTGTGACACCTCCTGGCCCTGCCCACCTCCCTGCTCTTTCCACAGGCTGTTTTTTGCCAAATCCTTCTGTGCTTGTTGTTGTCTTCATCCTTTGTATGATAGGGAGACTTCAGGGTGGGTGACGCACCATGCAAGGGCAGAGCTGCAGCCTGTAGACAGCCACTACTCCTCTGCAGGGACACCAGACGGGAAAGAGTCCTTGTGGGAAGAGAAACTCTCACCAAGCTCCTGAGAGCATCTCATCCAGCCCAGCCCTTTCTGGTGGGCAGAACATCTCCCTGTGCTGCTCCCTCCCCACCCGCAGCCCCCTCATGATGCTGGCAGTAAGGACCGGGGTCCGGCGTGTGACACATTCCCAGCTAGCTGGAACGGCTTCTCCTGAACTTGTTCATAAACCTGCTCATGTGGAAGCCGAGCTGCTTCCCACAGACGTGAAAACCCAAGCACAACTGTGCCCTGGATGTGGGACGGTGCCACCCAGGGCAGGGCAGCAGCACAGCCCGGATCCGGCACTTGCAGCAGGACGGAGGTCTGCAGGGAAAATGCTGTGGAAGCAGAGCACCCCCAGCCCCTCAGCCTGAAAACAGCCTCACAAGAGCAGCCGGGACTGTGGGGACGGGAGACAGATTGCTCCTTGCACATCAAGGCTAACAGCCCACCAGAAGGCTGTCAGGGAAGATCCCCAAACAGCTCCAACCCCTCCTAATCGGCAATGGCTGCAAACCTGCTGCCATTGCTGGGGGAGGCGGAAAGCAAAATGCAAGGGGGTGCATTTTCTTTATTTTCCAGAGACAAATTTAGCCTGGTTGTGAAAAACTGGTGCTTTTTAGGGCACCGGTTGGGAGAGGGGTGAAGGAATCAAGGGCAAGGCACAGGGAAGCAATTCCTGCCCCTGCCCTGCCTCTGACAGAGCTCCCCCTGCCTGGAGCTCTCCTGACACCCACCCCACAAGTGTGTGTCAGCCACCGAGCCCCAGGGGTGCCCCGTACTGCCCCGGCCCCATCCACACCTGCACAGCCCCCAGGGCCTACTCAGGACACCAGCCTGAAGAGCTCATCTGGCCTGGCAGGAGCAGCACATGGTGGAAGGAGAGTCTCTCCAGCTTGGGGATGAAGAGTAGACGGTGGAGGCAGGACATGGGGACACCTACGAGCGGCACGGGAGCTCCACAGCCAGGGAAAAAGCAACTGTTTGGGCTTTCAGCTCACCAAAGAGGCAATAAACAGAAGTACCCAGCAGCTTCTGTCTTCCTTGTGATGCTGGCTGCACCTAACCTTGGGTAGCTACCATGGGTAGAATTCCCTGCCTCGTCCTGCCAGGGGCCACGAGGCCACACTGGGAAAAGCTGTGAAGGTGCTGCGGCACTGTCACCCGTGGTGTGCACAACGCAGGGCACCACACGTGCCACGTGCCCCCCAGGGACCTGCTTGGAGGTGGGGATGGGAGATGATCCCACCAGCAATGCCGGTACTGTGCTGGACTTTCCAGAGGGGCATCTCCATCCCGCCAGGGACAGGGCACCAGGGGACACCCCGGGGGCTGGCTCAGGACCCCCAGCATCCACCCACATCCCTGCAGCAGTGAGCAGGGCTCCCGAGCTCCCTTTTCTCATCTGGGAGAGAAAGTCACCCCCGTGCACCAGCCCCTGAGCTTCCTCGACGCTTAATTAGAAACCTCTCCCTTTCTCCTCGCTCTCTAATTAACATGCCGGGAGCTCAAAAGAAGGCGGCAGCACAATAACACGGGGAGACGGCTTCCAGCAGGCCCAGGCCTCATTACCGCGGGGCTGGGGAGCCGGGAGCAAGGCGTGCTTTACATATGGAAACACCGCAAACAAGAAAGGCTGGGCAAGGAGAGAAAAAGACTTGACCTCTGCTCCCGCCTATTGTGGGCCCATCATCCCCCTTCGGCGGGCGGGTGGGCACTGGGGGCCGGCCGGGTGGGCGCGGGGCTTTATCATGGTGATGGGGGAGCGGTGCCGGCAGCGCCCGTGCCCCAGCACGGCAGGACGGCCCGGCTGCTCCAGAGCCGGGTTTAATCTCCTCGATGGAGGCTTTTCTTGGCTGTTTCTTTTCTTCTGCCAAGTCGGCTCGGGGAGGGAGTTTGCTGTCAGCAACAGGGTGAGGTCTGCAGAAATGTCTTCATCCAGCCCCAGCAAGAGGCTGGATGTGCCACGCAAACCCTGTGGGACATGGAAGTGGCTGGGGCCACTCTGGTTTTGTGTCATGGGTGGAAGAGCGCAGAGGTGCACTGCCTTGTCCAGGCTCTTCTTTAAAGTAGCTTGTTCTGGGTGGTCTTGGGATGTGACTCTGGGGACGCTTGGCACCAGTAAAGCAGAGAGACAGCCGCTGCTGAGCCAGCAAATGTCCCTCCATGACATGCCAGAACAGTCATTTCAGGACTTGATTAAATGGCTGCTGTGGGTGCAACCTTGCAGGCCAATGCCCTTATCCTTTTCTGCTACAAGTGCCAGGCCATGGGATAACAAGTGAGCTACTGGGGACAAACGATGGTGGCCTTGGCATTTCATTTCTCCCTCTCCATGGCAGATCAGCTTTATGCAGAATATGATTCCTCCAACATCATGTTGTTCTGATGCTGCAGGGTAAGAATTACACTCCTCCAGTACTGGGGTAATTTTTCGAAGTGTCAGTTCCTAGAAAACTACAGGAAACCTCAATTGTCATCCTCTTTTGTGCTCTTCCCATTAGACCTTTCACATGGCCAAGGCACTTTGCTTCACTGGGTGACTTTCATTGAGCCATCCCACCTACGTTCATGTGCAGCAGGAGACTCCAAGACTGGGCTCCAGGCCCCCATAACGCCACAGGATAACTTACCCCTGAGGGAGGATGTACTGTCCAGCCCAGCTCTGCCGTGGCTGTTGTGGAGTCCATCAGCGTCTCTGCAGGAGGAAGGTGAAACAAGGAGTCAGTGGCCATTTGGTGAATGGCATGAGGCTGGCGAAGGGGAAAGAGCTGGAGAGGAGCCAGCCCAGCCTGCACTAAGACCTCTGGCCAGCTCTCAGATGGGGAGGAGCCCAGCATCGGCCTCTCTACCCATTTGCTTCCCCATCGATGGTCCATTGCTCCCTGGCCCCCTTGTCTCCTACAACGCATGGGGGGACGCGCTGTTCCACCCACCAGCCCAGCTGGACTTTCCTCCTCAGGACCCAGGATGAGGGTACCACAGCCCTTGAGCAGCTCTGCTGCTGCAGATGAGGAGCCCAGCCTGAGTGTGTTTCCTCCATCACCTTCCAGTTTCTTTTGCAAAAGTGGGATATTTTTTTCTCAGTGTTTTGCATGGTAGGCAGAACCCTTGGTGATGCGGTAGCACACAGGAAGGAACAGCACTTTTAGGACTTAAAAGTACTAAAAAATTAAACCAACATTAAAGCTGGTTTTCCAGGCGATTTGGGTTGAAATAGGTCAGGCGATGCTACAGCCGCCCAGCACATAGAAGTCTCCCTAAGCCATGCGGGTGGCAAAGCCTCCTCATCCTTTCTACAGCTCATCACACTTCCAGCACTGAAGTCTTCTTCCATCCCAAGTAGTTATGGGTTGGCCTAACCACACCACACTAATGGCATGAGAAGCAATGCTCGGGTTATGGTCCCCCCAACACTTGGGCTAACACATGTGGGTGTTCCCATCCAGCAGGGGAACAGGCTGGATGGCCCCACCAGAAATACATCGCACAGACATCTCCATGAGTGGTGTCCACAGCCTGGGTAACTGCATCCTCCAGCTCTGCAGTCACACGCTCATTGCAGTTCTGGAGGGTTTCTGTACCAATGCTGATGTTTTGAGAAAACAGGACAATATCCAAGTGTTTAGGAAATGTGGTTTAAAAATCCCCCCCAAAGGTTTCCATACACTGAGGCTGGGCATGGGAAAAGCATGCTTGTGTGACAGGCTGTACAGGACAGTGCTTCTGTGGCTGAGGCCAAAGTAATGCTCACAGAAATTCTATCCCTCTGCTCTGCAGGGAGAATGTGAACCTGCACCACATTTCAGCGCACGCACTCAGGACACCAATGCCTCAACCAGGAGAACCCCAATATAGTCAAGATCTCCAGCTACCATCTTATAACCCATGAAATGGTGCCCATTCCCATGACCACAACAGGGATGGAGAGTTACTGGCTGGAACCGTGCCCTGCTGTTTCTCCTCACCACCAAAAAATCAAGCATCCTGCCATGAATCCCCCAAAATCATCTCCACCTTCTCCACTTTCTCTGTGTTGAACAAAAACAAAGGAAGAAAAACTCAGCTTTGGGCAGACCTATCACTTAAGAGACAAGCCAGGATGCAGAAATGGCTGTTGTTCAACCCGCCCAACGGCGCACATGAGCTCCCCATTTCCCATTGGCCAGCCGAAAAGCGCCTCTGCACAGATATGCTCCTTGCACCTACTTCTGGCAGTAAATAATTTTCAGACTGTGGGTTGTTCGTTACTGCTGGTTAGAGCCAGCGGTTTCCAGTTCACAGGAAACCAGGATTTCAAAATTTGGTTTTATTCCAAGAGTAAAAAGCAAAAATAGTTCTTTTCAAATTTTCCCATTAGGAAGAGTTCTGGAAAACAGCTAGTCCAGAAATGTTGTTGTTCAGATTTATGAAATTTCTTTTTAAACTGGATATTTATTTACATAGTTCAATAATAGTGTTTATTTTAGCAGAGTATCTGGCTTTTTCATTAAAACACCGGTGGCACTTTGATCTAAAAGGAAAGCAAAATTTTTCACCCAGCGCTAGCTTGAAGCTGCATTACTTTAAAAAATCCTTAAATGTTACTTTATCTTAACTATCAATGACAGTGCATAGTAAGTATATTAATAGCAGTGACTATAATGTAAAAGAAGATATACTCTAAACGAGTATAAACAACTCCCCAAATAAATACAGTATTTTGAAGCATTTTGCATTTTTATAAGCAAATTTTTATAAGAGAAGGTAATTGCCCCTTAAGGCTAATTGCCAAGATGTAGATCTTGCGCTATTTGCATCTTTCCCCATCCTGGGTGAGCCAGGAGCTGGAGAATCACATCTTGCAGGAGCACACGCTGGGCAGGAAGTCACCTTGGTTCCTTCTGGACATCAAGGTATGATAACCATAGAGATATTAATGGACATCTCTGAGTGCACGGGTAACTCCAAGCACCAACACATCAGTCATACAGAGTTCTGCTACAAGTCAAGCCCCACATGAGGCATGATAAGCCCCAAGGAACGGGAACCCACCATCATGCAGAGGCATCTCCTCCATCCGCAGCAGAGTCAACAGGGCTGCTCTTCTGCGCCCACAGTGACCTGTGGTGGGCAGCCATGGCCATGTCTCGCTCAGCAGGTCTCTTGATTCTACTTGTGGACTGCCCCATGCTCATACCCTGCTCCAGGCACCCAAAAGGACTAACTCCTGGGCTGGGGACAACAAAGATGGACCAATTTCTGGATGGGCAACCACAAGCCCAACTGTTAGCACCCTGCCAACCATGGAGGGGAGAAGGTGCCTGCTTCAACCTGAATGCTCTGCAGCTTTGCTCACTGTCACAGCCAACACTTTTATGGTGCCATCCTGCCAGTTTGGCAGCACCAAAGAACAGGGTGAGGGGCTAGTGCCTTGGCAGACCCATAAAGACACCCCTGGCATCCAGGACAGAGCAACCCCCCCCAGCAATGACGGTGACAACATGGAGTAAAGCCACATGGGGGCAGCAGGGTCGGGTGTCTGGCCCCTGCCCCACCTCTGCTGGCTGGCTATAGCTGCAGCTCAGTGAAATGCTCTCTCTGGAGCGGTGTTTTCTCAATATTGTTGTTTGTGTTCTTCTCTCCCGCGTGTTTATCTGCAGATTCACATGCTACCCACGGCATTATAAATAAATCTGCAGCTGCTCGAAAACCAGCAGACACAACTCTGGCCCGCTTCCCACCAGAAACCGCGCTGCTCCCCACGGGACAGTTAGGAGATAAGTGCCTGTCCTTTTCACTTTGAAGATGCTTTCAATAAGCAACTTTCTGCCAGTGCTGGGGCCCGTCGCTGGCACCGCTGCTTGCTAGGAGGGCACACCAGGCCTCCAGCTCCAGCACTCTGTATCTGAAGATGCATCATGAAATCACAGAATGGTCTGGGCCAGAAGGGACCTTCAAAAGCTATCTAGTCCAACCTCCCCACAGTCAGCAGGGACACCCCCAACTAGACCAGGTTGC
>JAOXJM010000008.1:8824625-8834654 GCA_026413425.1 Tringa solitaria | reverse complement strand
CTTGTAAACATAGATAAGGTCTCCCCTCAGCCTTCTCTTCTCCAGGCTAAAGAGCTCCAGCTCTCTCAGCCTTTCCTCGTAAGGGAGGTACTCCAATCCCTTAATCATCTTAGCTGCCGTGCATTGGATGAGATCCACAGGACATGCTCTCCTCCAAGCTGGTGTGCCAGGATTCACTCTCTGCAGCCTGGCCAGCCCCTGCCTACAAGCAAAGTTCTCAGCCAGCTCATACACCTTGTCTGACTCCATCCTCATGCGTTTCTCTTGCTCGCTTTGTCCCCTGACACTAGACAGGCTTAAAAGTAAAACAAGGCAAAGATTTATGAAGTGAGTCTCACCATAAACATCTCCGAGTATGCAGTTGTGGAGCCTGGAAACAGGATTACAAGCAAAGCAAATCATTAAAGGTGACCATAACCTCTGCACGGCGAGACGTGACCCCTCACGTGCTCCAGCCCATCTCACACCCCAGCATGTGGTGTGCACTGGCCGGGGCAACTGCCTGGCCACCACACAGACCTCTCCGTGATGGCCTGAGGTCTTCTTCAACCTCCCTTCTCCTGCACCCACCTCCTTTTAACAGGCCCAGTCCTGATCTTCAGAAGGCTTTGCACAATCACGGAACATTTTGGGTTAGAAGGGACCACTAAAGGTCAACTAGTCCAATCCCCTGCCATGCGAAGGGACATCTTCAACTCACTCAGGTTGCTCAGAACCCCGTCCAGCCTGACGTTGAATGTTTCCAGGAATGGGGTAGCCACAGCTTCTCTGGGCAACTTTGTATCTCATCTAAATCTACTCTCTTTTAGTTTAAAACCACTGCATTTGTCCTATTGTTACAGGCCCTGCTAAAAAGCTTGTCCCCATCTTTCCTGTACGCTCCCTTCAAGTACTGAAAGGCCACAATAAGGTCTCCCCAGAGCCTTCTCTTCCCCAGGCTGAACCCCCCAACTCTCTCAGCCCCCCCTCCCAGCAGAGGGGCTCCAGTCCTCCCAGCATCTCCGTGGCCCCCTCTGGCTCTGCTCCAACAGCTCCATGTCCTTCTGGTGTTGGTGGCCCCGGAGCTGGAGGCAGCACTGGGGGGGTGTCTCCCCAGAGCGGAGCAGAGGGGCAGGATCCCCCCCTCGCCCTGCTGGCCACGCTGCTGGGGATGCAGCCCAGGGTGCACACATTGCCAGCTCAGGGCCAGCTTTTAATCCACCAGTACCCCCAGTTCCTTCTCAGCAGAGCTGCTCTCCATCCCCTCATTCCCAGCCTATATTGATGTCAGGGGTTGCCCTGACTTTCTGCCATACCTTGCCTTAAACCAGCTCTACATGTATGTGTCAGACCTCAGCACTCCTAACCCTTATTCAAGACAACAAACAGCTTCTTCAGACACATCCTCAGAACAGGTGGTAGATACAGGATAAAGGTGTGTTAGGTGTGTGAGACATCCCATTTTTCTGTTGGGTTATCTCCAGGTGACATCCCCATGCATGTCCTGGGACCTCCTTGGTCAGACTGATGAGTCCCATCACCCCTACCCAACAGCTCAAATGCTGGCTGTACAAAAAGCAAGAAAGAGATGCATCTCATGACAGAAAGGCTTGAAGCCAAACTCCAGGAGGCAGCACCGTGTCCATATCTGGGGAAAATGAGCTGCAGAGTCACAGCAGTCAGTGGCAGGGAAGGATGCTGCCAGCTCCCTCCAGGAGTACCAGCCATGGCCACTGACCTGTGACTGGAGGGAGTGAAGAAGAGTGAACGCGCACAGATATGGGTCCCGGTAGGACACACACCAGTCTCTTGGGTGAAAGCAAACACACAAGCTGTCCTCAGACAAACCTGCCCAACCCTGTAGTCTCTGTGAGCAACCCAAGCCAAAGCACTTGGGTTCAGTGGCCACCCCACATGAACAAGTGGCCTCCTGGGAGGCTCAAAAAAGCAGGATAACCTCTGGAGATGGAAGAACATCCAAGGGCTCCCTGTCCCCTGCTCCAAGACAGAGTGCTCCTCCCTTGCTCTGAGAGTCTCTGGGAGAAGGAGAACCTGCACTGCCACACCATGGTGTATGTGATGCTTCTCATCAACAGCCTCCCACAAACCCCATGCACCAGGGCTGGGGAGGATGGAGATGCCTTTTCTCTCCTGCATTCCTCTGCTGAAGTTCTCCAGGCTCACAGAGGGTCTGGAGGGACCAGCCCCTGTTTGACCCTCCTCACCCTCCCTGGCTCGCAGCAGCAGAGCAGTGCTGCCCCAACCCTCCAGCAAGGGTCCCCGCAATCCACGGCGAGGACGTTCAACCAGAGCTTCCCACGCTCTGGCAGGGCCCCTTGCGATTTGAGGACCTGTTTTGGAACCTGCGATGGCACTTCCCACCAAGCAGGACTCACTTCAGCCCACGGGCTGGCAGACAAGACCCCAGACAAGCCCAGCCTGGCCAGGCACCGGCAGCGAGCTGCTCAGCGTGGAGTAACCCTCGCTTGGGATACGGTTTGTCCTTTGGTCCACCACAGACCAGCTGTCCCCACGACCCCCAAAGCCTGGGTGGGAGCAGAGGGGAACCCAGCCCTCCACGGCCATCCCACCCGCCCTCCCCTCTCCCCGCATGCCGAGGGCTCGGCAGCCAGGAGCCCAGCCGCCGAGCCCATTGTTCCCTTTGTCTGGCCCTTTGAGCACGAGCCCGTGCAGCTCGAGGCGTCCCCTCCACTGCGGGGACGTTCACACGCTCGGCTGCCCCCGTAACCCCCCGACCCGCTCTCTCGGCACCCTCCCCAAAACCCAACCTCTGCCCTGCCAGACCAACCCAGGGCCGAGGGCAGCTCCAGCCTCCCCCAGCTCCAGCCAGAGCCTCTCACCCTCCAAAATGCCGAAGAGGGCAAAGGCGAGCGCCAGCCGGGGGTTTCCAGGGAACCTCACTCGCCCTTGCCCAGCCACCCTGCCAAAACTGAGAGCCTGCGTACGGCTGGGAGGTCTTCCCACACCTGGAGGGTCTACCATCACGGCCAAGGCCGTGACGACCTGGTGTGACGTGGACTCCCCCAGGCACTCTTTGCCTTGGAAGTTGCAGACGGTCTTGAAAACCAAGCTGGGGGGCAATGGGGCCCCCACCGAGCACGGGCATCCAGCATCAGTGCCTGGAGAGGATGCCTTTCCCATTGGGACAGACCTCAGACTGCATCCGCCACGAGGGGCTGAGACAAAGGGATTCCTGGTTTTCCTCCCACCTGCCACAGGGGGAATGCTCAGGGAGGAGGTGCAGAAAGCAGCCCCCCTGGTCAGTATCAAGGGCTTCCTGATGCCCCCCCAGGATGGGCAGGGGTGGGCTTCACCCTGCCCAATGCGCTCCTGCCTCCACCCTCCATCACTCCTGGTTTTAAACCAGCTGCTTGAGAACTTGAGCAAGTAAAAAAATGCAAAACAATGAATCACCACCTCTTCCACACTTCTGTGCCCCCCTCAAGCTGCATCTTCCCTGACACCCCCCCCCAGCTCTGTACCTCTCCTGTACAAGGATCTTTGCCCTCCTTTCCCAGCTTTTCCCAGTTCTGAGTTGACGCTTTCAAACAGCCATCCACAATGACTTTAAGATCTCTTTCTTAAAATGCTAATAAGTAATTTAAAGACTGCCAGTGTGCATGCATGGGTTTAGGGTAATTTTTTCCATGTGAATCCCTTTTCATTCATCACTGACTACATTTAATCTGCCACTTTATAGCCTGGTTATCCAGTGTCATGAGATCCTTTTACAATATTTTAAAGACAACTGTTGTTTTTATCGTCCTGAATAATTTTGTATAATCTGCAAACTTTCTCACTTTTGAGTTCCCACCCCTTTCTAGCGTGTTTATAAATACGTCACACAGCGCAAGCCTCATGCTGACCCCCGTCCAGAGGGAGAACTGACTCTTTGTTTCCCCCTCTTTAAGCAGATTTTAATCCATAAGAGAGCCCTTCCTCTAAAATTACTAGTCTGGAGTCTCCTGGATCACCCAGAAAGCTCTTCTTAAAGGATGCTTGTCCCATTTGCTCTGGCCTCAGTATTTCTTTTACCCTTTTTTTCTAAAATAGAAGCTCTTCTGCCATCGCATCATGGCAGTCTCTCAGACCTGCTCTGGGAAGAAAAGCTCCTCGGCAGGATGCCTCTTGGCCATGGCCCTTTTGGGGGACACTGAAGTTGTCCCTCATCTCTCCAAATGCTCCGTTCTGGTTGGTTTGAACCTTTTAATTCTCATTTGGGGAGCAGGGGGGGGAGGGGGATAATTCGTTTCTTCTCACAAGTTTTCAAACTCCTCTCAGGCTGCCATATATGGCTTTGCATTCACCATCCCACTATTTCTGATTTTTTTTTTTCCTATTTTCCCCTTTTAGACACCACTTCCACTTTCTGAAGAACATCTTTTTACCTCTGGTGACCTTCTTCTATTTGCCATTTAATCAAGATTTATTTTCTTTTTTAAAACCCCTACATTAAATAGCTGAATTTAATATCATGTCCCACATCATGTGCAAATATTTTGCTATTTTAGCTGCTCCCTTTGGCTTGCTCCTTCATTTTGCCTGACTTACAAAAAGTTACTGCATCGTATTTTTAAGTGCTGGTCATTTTACGGATGGTCTGCCTCTAAGAGAGGTAAGGTGGAAAGAACATCATTTATTAGACCAACTGATGAAGCTTCACCAATTTTTGGAGCTCGACAGCCCCTTCTCGTGCCCGCCGGGAGACTGAACCTGCCCCCCCACACCTTGCACTGCATCTCGTGTGATGTTCAGGTCTGAATCAAAAGATCCTCCTCTCATGGGATCTCTGGAGGGCTGCGATCATTCCCAGCCACTAACACTGTAATTTCTGAATAATGCCCCTTTGTGACATTTACGGAGGCAAGGACCATCCACAATTAGAGCTGGGGTTTCTGTCTCTGTGGCCGATTCCATTTCCCTTAACGCTTGGCAATTGGTGCCACGAGTCAGGTCAGAGGGGTACAGCAGAGACCTGACGCTGCTCCCTTCATCCCCCAGCACGGAAATTCAGAGAGGGGCGGGCGGCACGGCATGATCCTCACTTGCTCCTTTGCTTCCATCCTGTTTGCTCGGGGCGGGGGCAACACACCCCTGTGCCGCACCTTGGCACAAACTGCCATCCATCCAGCACCTTCCCAAGACACCTGATAGTGATATAAACTCGGTATCGCTATGTCCCTGCACCCCTTCTCCTTCCTCGCACCCTCCTGGCTGCTGCCTCCTGGCCTCCCGGGGGTCCCTGCCCCCCTCCCGCATCCCCAGAGCCCCTCCCTCACCCCGCTCCCCGCATCCCTGGGCACCAGCCAGGGCAGAGCTCCCTCCCGACCCCCCCTGGGGTGCTGCCTCTCCCTCCTGCCTCCGCCACACGTCAGTGCCTTATCGCGGGAGGCCCTGTCCTTACCCCTTATCTAACGGCTGAACTTTTGCCTCCCAGCATCTCCCCGCTCCCCCCATCCCGACACACTCCAACGGGCAGCCGTGCTTCGCCCCGGCCTCTCTGCAAGCCTGAAGCCAGGTTTGGGATGGACTGCAAACCAGGATGGGAGACGACCCCCCCGATGGGGGTCTTTCTTGGTTAAAAAAAGGACTTTCTGCAGGATGGGAAGACGGGGCAGACCCAGGCACACGCATCCATCTCGGCAGGGCTGGTCTGGGGGGAGCGAGCACGTGTCGGGGCAGGAGCAGTGGGCTCAGACTCTCGTTTGTCACCACTACCGGCTGCACTTGCACAAAAGCACTCGGGCCTGGGAAGGTATCTCAGCATCCAGTATTTACCCAGCTCCCCCCAGGCAGGTTCCGCAGCCCCAATGGTGCCCACCTCTCTTTACAGCCTGCTCAGGTATGTGTACACAAAGGGCTGCTGACTAGTGCAGGCAGATCCTCAGCCCATCTGCAGCAGGGACCACCGCTCCCATCCTTGGGGGACAGCCCCAAAACTCCTTGGCAGCATCCTCAAGGCACAGCCACGTCCCCTTTGCACCCCTAGATCCCTCTGTAGGGTGTCTCAAGGAGCTGGGGGACATCGGTGGCCACATCGGTCCCGAGCCCTCATCCTCTACAGCCCTGTCCCCTTGGCATCTCCCTCCAGCATCTGCTCCCTTGGCTTTTGTCACCCAGAGAAGCTGGAAATACAGCAGGGATTGGGAGCAATTGCTGCTCCCATACAGTAAAAGTGGAGGAGCAGAGCTGCAAAAGCAGCTACACATTTAAATTGGGCACCCACTTGGTCTCCAAAAGGAGTTTTCTCTCCCAGTAATGCAAAGGGCAGGTGGGTGCAAGGAATGCACCTCGTCAAAAATTAACCCAGGGAACAGGGCCAGGGAGGGGAGGCAGCAGCGCAGGATCGACCCAAAACCATCATCTCTGCTCCGTGCCTCAGTCCCATCTGTCAAAAATTTGTTTCCAGCCTGGACTCAGGACAGCACTTGCAGATCTTGATGGATCGGCTTTTTGACAGATCCTGTGTCTTTCCCTGGACCTGCTGCTCTGCTGCATCCCTCCAGAGTGTGCTGGGCTCACCGGGATGCTCCTGCAGCTCCTACAGTCCACCTGCCAGGAGCACCGAGGTCAAAGCAGCTGCCCTGGTGTGACACCTAACTCCAAAGAGATGGCTAAAGTCTTCCTCCAATGAGACCATGCAGCCAGACACGAGGAGGCCATGTACATGCATACAAGAGAAGTGGCCGTATTTTAACAATAAAATGTGTTAATAGTATACATAAAATACAATATACTGAATATTATGTACATGTATGCAACATAATAAATGCATAATGTATACGGTGTACATTACAATACGTTATTGACCGTGTAGGACTGCAAAAGTCCTGTCTCCAGCTTGCTGGGAGGACGGGCATGGGTGTTGGTGTCCAGCACCTCAACCCCAGGGATGCCAGAGATACAGCCCTCCTGGCCCAGCATCACCCTCCCAGCCCAAGATCCACGACTGCCGTGTGCAGGAGGATGCTCAACCCTGAGTCCCTTCACTACCAGCAAAACTGGCCCTTCGGAGCCTCCCGCCGCCTGCCCCCCGCCTGCCCACACCCGCGCTGATTTTAGGCCCATCTCCTTTCTCCCCTCGCGTTTTTTGGCACAGGGCTGGCTTTCCTCCAGCCCTCAGGAAACTTGCCAGCACCGCAAGGTTTATGAAAAAGTTAACTCCAACGAGGTGAAGAGTGTCTTTGGGGTCTTTCCCCCCCCCTCACATGCGAGTTAGCTGGGCTGTTGATTTTAAAAATACCGAAGTGCTCTTTCCAGGTCCCCCCAGAAATACCTCGGACATACGAGTGCTCCAGATCCGCGCGCAGCCTACGCCAGCGGGAGCACAAAGAGGAACCGTTAGTGATAGTGGCACTGTTACCAACCGGTGTGGGATCCAGACCCTTCCAGGACTCCTTTGTTCTTGACTTTCTGGTTGGGTTTTTTTTAAAAAAAAAAAAAAAAAAACCTTTCCTTTTATAAGCCTGAACTTTCTCAGCTGCAGATACGTTACCTTGCAACTGCCTTAACAACTGTACGCGATTCTTAACCTCTGCTTTATGTACATTGTCATCCACCTCCCTGTTTTCCATATTGATTTATGCTTTACCTTCTTTTCACATTTCCTTTTAACAGAGCTGGTTTTAACCAAACAGCCTTTCCTCCCGAGCCTGAGACACACATTCTGCTGGCCAGTGAGTAATCAACTTCCAATTTTCATGCACACTCCTGTTTATATTTCCTTCCCTATCGGCTTTGTTTCTAATTAAGGTTTGTTAAATGCAAGTGAATATATAGCATACAGAGAAATATAAAGCATGTAGATAAATAAACACCACACACACATGCACTGGCTAAGACTGCACTTTTAACCACGGATCCCAAAGCACTTTGTCATGTTCATTAACAAAACCTCGCAGCTCCCTTGGGAAAGACACTTGTATTATTTTACGCCTTGTAATTAGGAAAACTGAGGCACAGAGGAGACAAGTGAAATTACCAGCATTACAGAACAGCTCTGTAGCAGAGCTAAAAACAGGACTCAAGAGGCATGATCCCCAGACAAATAACCAGAACGCGGTTTTCCCCTGAACGAGCCTTTTTTGCCCCCATTTTGGCCTTGGAAATTTGCTGGAGCTGGTGATGGCAGCATGGGGGGATCGCCACCACGGGGAAGCCCCATGGCCAGGGGAACGCGGTGGGGCCCGTCTGCCTGCACTGAGGGGCCCAGAGCACCCAGAGATGAGGGTCGACACCACGTCTGAGCACCCTCGGGAGCCCTGGGAGGAGGAAGGAGCGGAGGCGTGCCTGGGGAGCTGTGTCCCACACACTCTCACCTCGCCAGCTCTCCAGAGCCTTTGCAAGGAGGGAGAGGCTGGGACACGGTCTCTGGTTGCCACACACTGTGAGCCACCATCGCCACACACACACCGGGCAGGCGGCACCAGCGGGGCTGTGGGGGGGACCCCGCCGAACCCAAACCAACACCAGCTCAGCCCCAGACAGGGATGGGTGCTGGAAGCACGGTGCAGGGCCCCGTTGACCATGTCCATCTCCATCCATGGAGGAGCACACCTTATGGCGATCATCTTGGGCGGGTGAAACCCCCTGCCAGCACCGGCCACCCCCTCATCCCCAAACACATATTCCCTATCCCTTGGGATGAGCACAAGGCGCTCAATACATCCGCTCGTGCCATGGCGGTGGGAAGGTCACCCGTGTCTTCAAGCAAGCACACAAGAGCCCCGGGAGCTGGTCACCAACCCCCGGCACAGCCTGGCAGCTCCTCCGAGCTCACAGGAAGGGCAGGGTGGGATGGCAGGGCCACCCCAGCCCCTCACTGGCCGCCGGGCCCCCTCCCCGGCAGCATCGGCCCCACACGGCCGAGCCCCGCCATGTCAGCGCTGCCGGCGGATCAGGCCAGGCATCCCACGAGGACACGGATACTCCCTCAAACACGCTCATCACCCCAACCTCCCCCCCTCTAATTAAAAACATACTAGGCTCATTTGAATAGCATAGCTGGCTAGCGCTCTCCACTGCAACGTAAATAGTCCTATTTATGCTAAGCTCCCATATTGTAAATATCACGATGTATAGCTGGCCAACCCATGACTCATCTCCCAAAACTCCAACTTAATAAATGGTGCCTCATCCCTGTTCCAGACAAACACCATCCATGCAGCTCCCACCTCCTGGCGCCTCCACGCTCAAGGCCAGTGGTGGCCACCCAGCCGAGCTGGGGGACAGCAGAGCCACCCAGCCCCCGGCTGCCTCGGACACAGCCCTCCCGTGACGGCAGACACCCACGGAGCGCGTGGCAGCGGGGATGAGCCGGTTTGGGGCCTGACACCTTGCTCTCACCCCGGTTCTCCGGTGCTTCCTGGGGCGCCCGGCGGGCGGGAGGCCGGCAGGCATAGCTGACACGGGCTGGGGAGCAGGAAGAAGTGTCCCCCCACCTTGTCCAGACCCCACCACGGGGCTCCCATCGCAGCCCCCTTCCCCACGCACCCACCCCACAGGACCCCCCACCTGCCGCCCGGCTCTGCTTTGTCTGAGCACCGGGGGGGGGGGGGGCCCGGCGGGGAGCCCGGCTCCTCCCGGGGATGCCTGGAAAGCCACGCCGCCACCGGGGAGCCGGCCATGAGCTCCGAGGATGCCGGCAAGGCCTTGTCGAGGTCCGCCCCGGAGCCTCTCCCGGGCAGCAGCAGCAGCGGGCACGGCGTGGCCGAGCCCGGGTATCCCTAGGAGAGAGGCTCCGCGACACCCAACCCGCACCCGGGGACCTGCTGCTGGGGGTGCGGGGGTGCCGGGGAGGGATGCCCACCTTGGTGAAGGGATGGCGGAGAGATGGGCAAGGCAGCGATGGGGAGGGTCTGGGGAGTGGGACACACACACACACACACACACACACACACGAGGGGCCCCCAGCCCCGCACCGGGCTCCGGCGGCAACACCTCCAGGTGGGGCAGCACTTCCCCAAAAACTTCGCCTCCCCTCCAGCGCCGCGGAGAGATGGGGGGGGAGGGCTAGGGGTGAGGGGGGGA
>JAOXJM010000008.1:8787218-8802416 GCA_026413425.1 Tringa solitaria | reverse complement strand
ATTCCATTGGCCCTCTTGGCCACAAGGGCACATTGCTGGCTCATGGAAAGTTTGCCATCCACCAGGACCAGTATCTGAGATCCTTCTCCTCAGCAGTGCTTTCCAGCAGGTCCACCCCTAACCTATACTGGTGCCTGGGATTCTTTCTCCCCAGGTGCAGGACCCTACATTTGCCCTCGTTGAACCTCATTAGGTTCTTCTCTGTCCCTCTATCCAAAGCATACCAGCATCATGGCACAGCACTGAACCAGTGCGGCATTTTCCAGATGCCTCCTGCTTTATATTACAGTTCGGGGAAGGGGCGGGAAGGAAGAACACCAAAAAAATGCAATGCCTCACTACACAGCCCTGCTAGAGGGCCGGGGAGAAGATGGGGTGAAGCTGCCAGCTTGGCAGCAGCGACTGGGAGGTGAAGGGAAGGAAACGCTCGTGGGCTATTCAAGGGGGAGTTGCTGGCAGGGGAAAAGCATCCCCGTGTCTGGGAGAAATGTCATGAGCTACGTAGGAGAACGGCTGTTGGGCAGGGCTTGAGTGGGAGGCTGCATTATGTGGCCGCTAGAAGAGCCTGCCAGGCAGTGTCTTTGTGGCTGTATGGTGTTGCCAGCAAGGTCTGAGTCCAGCCAAGGATGGTTTAGGAAGGTCTCTTCCTTGGGTAGCAGGTTCTGGGGATGGATCAGGCTCAGCGCAAGTGCCATGGTGTTTGCAGGTGATGTGAGACCAAAGCCCTGGCTCGCCCTTACTGACAAACAGCATGACCATACTTTGATCTCTCCAGTTCAGTTCCACTTCCCATGAGTATTGATAGGCACCTAGCGTGGTCCACCATGTCAGATCCTGACAGTCCTGTTTACAGCTGGACTGGAGCTTTGGCACAGAGAAAACCCCCGAAACCCTAGCTAGATGATGCAGGGGAAACACTCATATGATATTCTTGCTGACCCCTCTTCCTACATGCCTTGAAATAGGAAAACGCTCTCTACCGGTGTCTTTGCACATCAGTGGATTTGCTCCAACTGAGCTTTGGACCAAACCAGTGTCGGCTTGCAGGGAGTCCCCAGAAAGTGACCTTAACATTTGCTGCTTTTTGGTGTCACTGGACACCCTCATCAGGTACATGATGGGACAGGGTGACTGGGCAACATGGCTGTGCTCTGGCTTTGCTCTCTGTCCCGCTCAGCTCACCCGGGTCAGTGCGACCTCCAGCACCAAGAGAGAGGGAAGCTGGTCAGAGACCACGGTTGCTTACCTGCAGCTCGGCAAAACACTTACAGCCCTAAAACTCCCGATCTGAAGTCACCTCGAAACACCGCCCGCCTCAACTTCAACTAGAGCATCTGCTCAGCATCTGGCGGTCTCTGGCCACGTCCCAGACCTTGGTGGAGGCCGGATGCCAGAGACGAGGGTCACAGCACCACCTGGTGGAGCTCCATGGCTTAGCGCTGGCTTGACCACGAGGAGGTGCTGCTGGTCCCGCGTCACCTCTGGTGCCATTAAAAGAAAAAAGAAAAATCAAAGCGGGGAGAAGAGGAGCAGAATATGTGTCACGGCTGATCTGCAGAGGGCAGGCACCGAGCGGAGTGAGTGTGCAAAGCAGGATGAGTGTGGGCAGAGCAGTGAGGATGCGCAGGGAGCACAGAGTGTGCAGAGAGCAGGGTGAGTGTGCACGCGTGCACTGTGTGAGTGTGCGCAGAGCGGGAAGGATGCGCACGGAGTGGCATGAGCACGCACAGGCGAGTGTAAGTGAGCACACGCAGGGCAGAGCCAGTGTGTACAGAGCACTAGGACAGCTCTGGCAGGTCCCAGGGGAGAACAAAACCTGTGGATCCTTTTAATCGGTGCAGACGTGGCCAGGTTAAAGTTTGGTGGGTGACAGGCGCTGGTGGGTAAGATATAAAGAATTAATTAAAGGTACAAATTAGTCCTTTCCCTGAGAGACAGTGAACGTGGAGCTTGCCCTGTCGGGAGTCTTACCACCAGGCTGCACAGGCTGCACTACTGCAATAGGTTTCTCTCCAACTCTGTGTAAATGATTGCGTTGTCCCAGATTTCCTTTGTTTTGCCTGGAATGCTGAGCTCCACGGGGTGGTGCTAGGCGAGGGTGGTGTGAGAGCAGGGCTGATGCCATCCTGCCTTTCCCGGGCAGCACCAAGCTGGCCAGGTGTGAGCAGCAGCACAGCACCTCACTGCCCACCTCACTTTTAATCTCTCTTGCTGTGGCCCTGAGCACCACTGAGGGTCTTGCGGACCGTTTCTCCCCAGGGCAGCTATCCAGGCTCCTGCTGTGGAAGGTCCTGTGGGAGTGGGCACCCATATTTTGGCTCCAGCCTCAATGAGCACTGTCATAACTTGAGAGGAGGGGGGTCCTCTCCAGCTGCCCTGGGGTGGTGCCTCTCTCCTTGGAGCTTTAGGGCTTCCCACAGGCTCAGAAACCCACCACCTTGAATGGTGATGTTGCACGGACCACCACCTCATGGCTCCCTGGCCCCCTCTTCTCATCCATTTTGGGTACCTGAGTAGTGTGCTGCTCCACGGGCTGTGCAGTGGCACCTTCAGGGCAGCAGAAAACTGCCATCCCATGGAGCTAATGCCTGAGGTGGCACCGCTGGGTGCTGGCTGAGACCCATGGGAGGAAGCAGTGCCCTGTGCACCCCTGTCTTCTGGCTGCGCAAGCACAGTGAGCTGCACTCTAGAGACTGTTGGTACCTGCACTGCCCTCCAACTCTCTCTAGGTACAGCCAAGACCCTTGAAATCCTTTGGCTTGTGCTGGTGGTAGGTCAGACATTAGTTTTAAAAATAAAACCAGCTCCACTCCAAAAGAGGTCCTGACAAAGACCTTTTTAAAAGTTAGAAATTATTATATCAGTTCCTCAGAAAGGCAGAAGGCTTCAGGTTGCTGTCCACTAGCATCCCACATCCCATCCTGCGAAGCTTCCTCCTGCCCCCGGCCTGTCCTATCACATGGCGTTATCTCATGCCAGAGGATGGACTTTGCATTTGTCTCTTAAATGTCAGTCGGTTCCTTCCAGCTCATTCCTCCAGCTCTTTGAATGGCAGCCGTGTCCTCCAGTGTATTGACTGCTCCTCAGTTTGGTGCCTCCTGCAGACCTGCTGAGGGTTCAGGAGACTTAGCTGATGTACACAGCCTAACTTCTGTTTCAGGGGTCAAATACCTACTTTTTTCCTCCACCTGCCCTGCTAATGTGATTTTATTTGGGGGGCTGAATCTCCAACTGCAAAATGGGATGAGCATTGCAGCTGCATTTTAAAAGCAGCTCAGTGCTCCTGTGTGGGGAGAACTTTGGGATGCAACACCCAACATTTCCACCTCAACTTTCTGACAGTAGGTAGAGGGCTTGGGACATGGGGTGGCTGCCCTCCTGGGAAGATTTTGCTGGGTGAAGGACCAAGTGGAGAAGTTGCAAGGACCAAGCATTAATGCAGGGCTGCAAGAGGAGGCACTAATCCTGCCCGGTGCCTCCTCCCAGACCTTACGGACCAGGCAGAGCTGAGCCTCTCACTACTGCCCTGCCAGCTTTGCCCTCCTAGCAGGGGCAAGGCCAGGGCTGATCCAGTCTCCAGTGCCGCCTGCTGGCAGATCATCCCGCACAGATGCTGGAGCCTTCGAGCTGGCCTCGCCAGTGCCAGTCACTGTCCTGCGCTGGGGCAGGGACACCTGTGCAGCCCAGAACTGTGGGGCCCTGGACCCATAAGGAGGCCCCGAGAGCTCAGTAATGATGCTTCATAAAAGCCAGGCCCATATTCTGCTCCCCCACCAATACCCTTTATCATCATCCTCCCCAGCCAGCCCCTTTCAAATCCCAATCCCCATAAAAACTCTCCTACATCCCGAGTACCCCATGTACACTCTCATGGCTTCACACCCCACGGCTCTTGGTACCACCTGCCACAGCTGGGCTGGGGGCTGTAGGCAAACACCTAGGTATAATGCTGGATTGTCACCTGCCCCAGGGACAGGGACATCCTTGGGGGCCTCACCTCTTACTCATCTGGAGGTCCTTGGGTCTCCAGGGGAGCTTGGCTGTGCTGTAGGCTGTCAAAGGAGATGCTCAGGGTGGGCTGCAGCAGGAACTGCCTGAATTGCCCGGCTCTGCTTGGTAGTAATGAAATACTAATGAGCCCAGGCTACACCCAGGGGTGCAGGAGGCCATGCCCTAGGTATCTGAGCATTACTTGAAGGGAAAGAGGCAAATCCTAGGCAGGAAGGAACCAGCAGCACAAGGAGCTGTCATTTAATGTGCAAGATTGGCAGCAATGGCTTTAGGGAACCAAATCTGGAGCAGAATAATTTCCAGGAGAGTCCTCAGCCTTGCGGGGGCCAGCGAGCAGCAGAGGAAGGGCTGCAGGGAGACACCATCAGTGGACTAAGCACTGGGGAAGATCAGGAAGCCCGAGAAGATGCTGTCGGACCCTTCCAACCCCATTAGGGAGTTCTTCTCTGTTGGCTCCAGCCAGACAGATTCATTCACTGCCACCTTGAGGACCACACCACCCGTGGTGACCTGGTAGCTGTTGTGCACGTAGTCACAGAAGGTCACCACCTTCTGACCCCTGCTGCCACCCCGGCCCTTTTTCACATTGAGGCACAGGTTGCTCCTGGAGGTGACATGGTAGGTGAAGTAGTAGATGCCCGGGACTTGGCAGATGAAGCGGCCATACCGGTTCTCATAGTGGCGTCTCTCATTGGTGATAATGCGGTCAAAGCGGACAGGCTGCTCCCGGCGTGGGTAGGAGCTCATGCTCCTGGCAGCAGAGAAGGCGGACTTGAGGGTGGCCTGGTAGTCACCAGAGTCCCCATCAGGACCAGGGGGTCCCAGGGGACCTGGTAATCCCTTTGAACCCGGGGGGCCCCTGGGGCCGATCTTCCCAGGGTACCCCGGCTGTCCTGGGTCTCCCTTCTCCCCCATGTCTTCTTCGTGCTCCACCAGGCCAGGGGGACCTAGAAATCAGGATGCACAGTCATTGCAGTTGCAGTCGAGCACCACAGATCTGCAGAGGGGCCACTGGGAAGGAAACCACCGGTACCTGCAACTGGGTGTGGGTCAACAGAGACCCCTGCCCAACCTTTGCTCTCGTGCACCCTCCCTCCCCAGGTTCCTTGGGGTGCTCTGGTCTGCCCAGCCTCTTCTGTCTTCAAGCATCACCCTCACCTGATAACATCCCAAAAGGGACTGATGGAAAGTGGATTGCTTTCCCAGAACCATGTGCCTGAAACTGCCTTTTCCTGCTCTCAGTATTCACAGACCAACACTTTCCCCACCTGCAGCCTTCTCCTTACCTCGGTCGCCCTTTGGGCCATCCTTCCCATCTTTGCCGTTGCTGCCAGGCTGTCCTGGTGACCCTGGGATGCCTGGGATGGTGCCATAGTTCTTGCAGAGTGTGGCACTTGCAAGCTTCCCTCCAGCCAGGCAGATCAGCATCACCCACACGATCTGCATCTGCTGGAGCACAGAAGAATGTTGAGGCACTTGCCTTGGGCAGCGGGAGGGATGTGGAAGGTACTCTGTGCTTCTCTGGAGGACGACGACTAGAAGCACTTTTGGGTAATACCATCAGGGAGGGAAAACATCTTGCTGCAGACCCAAATCCACTCTCCTGATGGCCTTGGAGGAACCAGCACTTTTGGGCATAAGAAGGCTTGCCAGTCTCCTTCCGCTCTTAAATTACCAGTTTACAGGTGCCCAGAGCTTTAGCCACGTGAATATCTGGGGACAGAGGTCTGATGTCCAGCCCGGCCATGCTGCTGCCAGGGCATGTGCTGCAGGTTCCTACTGCTCTGAGTCGTTACTACTCAGAGGAGAAATTCTCCATCCCATCTTAAGGCCATACCTGAAGGGTAAATTCCTTTCCCAGACCAGAGTAGTTTCATAATCTGCAAGGGAATAGCTCTTGCTTTCCATCACCATATCTGAGGGACAGCTTTAGTCCTTGCAGGTGGCAATGAAATCCCCAAACCTGTTCTCTGTGGGGTCTTGTGTTTTGCCACATGCCTGCTTCATCCCAGAAGCATTTCTGTATCTAACCAACCTTACTGGGACAGTCATCTGGGCTTCCAGTCCCTGGGGTCCCATCTTCCAACTGCCCTCCCTCCTGCGTCCCGCAGCTCAGCTTCTCCCCACTAGCTCCTGGTACAGGTGCACTTGTAGTAAGCACTGGGCATTTGGGTGCTGTATCTGGACATCATATCACCACCTCCACGCTCTCTGGCCTCAGATGGGCTTTCCCATCTCTGAAACTCTGGTGTCAGCAGGAAAAGTAATCAGTAAGTTGGATACTTCAGCTGCAGAAGCTCTGATTTGGATGCAGCAGGTACAAGGACTGATCCACAGGCTCCCAGCCAGGGGCCAGGCAGAGGGCAACAGCATCTCAGGGCAGGAGAGCATCCCCAGGGCACCTTTCAAACTGATACTCAGTCCTTGATCACCCCTCTGAATCTTTGCCATCTCCCCTCTCCATCCCTCTCTTCCCCCAGGTGGAGCAGGAGGGGTTGTGTTCCCATCAGAGATCTGCACCACCCCCAGTCCAGCAGACCCCTTTCTTTTCTGCCCTGAGCCACAGAGAAATGCCAGTGATGTAGGGGTGACTGTCACCCTGGTGCTGTCAGGTCCCCCATGTGCTCCTAGCTGCAGGGGGGAGCTGGGGCTTAGCCTTGCCAACATCTTGCTCTTACCTTGGGCTTCTTGTTGCACAGATGGAGAGATGGACCAGGACACACCAGCGTCCTGCTTGGAAATGACCATAAGGAGAAGCAGAAGTTTGCTGCAAAGGCTATTGTGAAAGGATTTGGGCCACATCCCTTTTTTATCTTTAGCTCCTACCCTTTCTTCAGTGGCACTTTCACATCCGCCACAAATACTGTCCACCAGCTCAGCAGGACGTGCTGTCCCCACACAGCACCCTGGGGCCCCACAGAAGTATGGCTCTGGCCCCAGGGAGCAGAGTGACATTTGCTCTGCCCTGCAGGGTCCCTGGGGCCTGCTCAAGTGTGCTTGCTATGGGGAACACTGCTGTGAGCTCCAGGCAGGATTGTGGTAACCCATCAGGACTGCAGAAATGTGCTTGCACTTAGCCATCACCCCTCAGGCTTCTCTGCACATACCCAGCTCTGCTGGGCGGTACTGGCAGGCCCAGAGGCTGCTACAGGGTCTCAGCATCCATCACCTTGAATCTGTCCCCCAGGCTCTCCTAAATGTTGTGGATGGGAAGAGATTTCATCCTGTGGTAAAAGCATTTCTAGTCCTTATTTCTGCTGTACCTTGTGGAGGTGAAGCCCAGAACGTTCAGGGGAGATGACCTCCTTTTCCACTGTAAAATGTGTGCCACCAGGAGGAATCTCCATTGGGTTTTGGTGGGGTCTGTAGCCTCCACAGCCATGAACTCCTTTGGCCTGGCCCAGGGAAGCCAGTGCTTCCCCTGCCCTGTCCCTGGTGAGGCTGGGACCCTGCAGATGTCCTGGCAACTAGGGGCATGGCTATGAAGTTCACTGCATGCTCTGTGGCCCTCTGCAACTAAATTGCCTCTGCTTGGAGGAGAAGGGGAGTATCAGGGTCCCTGCCTGGAGTAGTGTTGGTCCCCCCTCGGTGGGGGCTGTGTGCATGGACTTGGGAACCATCCCATTCCTGCAGTCAGTCCAGCTGGGGGTCCTACCCCACTGAGCAAAGCCAGAACTGTGAGCTGATGCTGAGCATGGCAGAGCCAGAGAGGGCTCGGGGACGTTCTCTGATGCCACCTAGATATCCAGATGTCATACACCCATCCAGCCACACATGGGCCCCACCTGCAGAAATGTAACTCATGGAAGAAAAAAGATGCTGGGTCAGGAGCATTGGAGAAGGATTTATTGAGACTTTCCACAGCTGCGTGACAGCAAAGGTGCTGCTGCAAGCCTGCTCCAGGACACCTGGGTGTCCCTGGTGCAGTCCAGGTGGGAAGGAGAGAGATGCAGGGAGACCTCTGTCTCCAGTAGCACTCCAGTAGCAGAAGATAATGTGAGGTTATCAGGGTGGATGCAGGTGGCAGTGTCAACAGGACGCCGTGGGCCTGGCACCATCACTCTGGGTGCAGACGCATCCAGAGGTGCCTGTTGCCCTGGTTCAGCAGCCACCTGCCCGCTGTCCCCAGGCCAGGGGTGCGCAGCTGGAGGCTCAGGCTGGTCCCCTTGCTGGGGCTTCCCACCCAGCAGAGAAACCTGGAGCATCAGCCAGAGCTCAGCAGTGAGAAGCAACATTTGCAGGGCAGGTCAGCATGCAGGCGTGGGCCCTGGTGGGTTTCTAGTCTGGGAAGAGCAGGAACCCTGAGAAAACGCTGTCAGAGTTGCTGATGCCCACCATGCCACTGTAGTCATTCACTGTCAGCCAGACCTGGTTCCCAGCATCCAGACGGAGGACGATTCCACCAGAGCTGACCTGTATGGTGTTGGTATTATGGTCGCAGAAGTTGGCCATCTTGATCTCGTTCTTGTACAGGATGACACAGAGGTTGGATGTCTGTGAGGTGTGGAAGACGAAGTAGTAGAGACCGGGGATCTTGCAGGTGAACTTGCCCGTGGTGGTGTTGTAGTCGTGGTTAGTGTTGGTGATGACATGGTTGAACACCACAGGGACATTCTTCGGGGGATGCTCACTGGTCTGCCTTGTCACTGAAAATGCTGACTGGTGCTTCTGCTTGTAGCTGCCTGGCATTCCCGGCTCTCCTGCCCTGCCCATCATTCCGGGGTCTCCAGGAGGACCAGGGGGACCAGTGGGGCCAGTCTTGCCTGGCAAGCCAGGTTTGCCCGACTCCCCTTTCATGCCCTTGGGCCCTTGTGTTACAGGAGTGGCTGGGAGGCCTGTGGGGTGGTGGGGAGTGAAAGAGAATCATCAACAGCAGGATGTGGGGAGGGGGTCCTCCAGCCCCTGCCCTTGGGCAGGAGACGGTTGTTGCCTCTCTCCAGCCTTCTCTACTTCTGCCCCGTCCACAGAAGATGCTCTCCATGGCCGATCATGGAGGACTCAATGCCCCCCCTTCAACAGCCTCCTTGCTCACTCACCTGGCTCTCCTTTGGCTCCCTTCAGCCCATCCCGGCCATCTCTGCCCGGTACACCCGGCAGGCCTGGCAGCCCTGGAATCCCGTAACAGCTGGAAGTGTCATCTCTGGTGACAGCAGACCCCAGGTTCAGGAGTAAGAGGGTGAGGGCCAGATGGAACTGTTTCCAGAAGCTCTGCCGCATTTTGGTGCTCTGGAGCATGGAAAGGGAAAGAAAGTGCTGGGGTGAGGGCCCATGTCAGGGTGGCTTTCAGGCCATGGGGCAAAGGAGGTGCTGTGCTGCGAGGCTGACTGCACCAAAAGAATCTGGATGTGATGGCTGTGGCCTCAGTGTCGTCCCCCCCAATACCCATTGCCAGGCAGTGGGGAGGCAGATATGTGGAGACAGACCCTGGGCTCATCATGACCCCCAGGGCAGCCCTTGATGGCATCCTGGGGGGTTGGAATTTCAGTCTGGATGGAGCCATGAGCTCCAAGCTCTCCTGGCCCAGTGTCCCAAACCCCCTGCAGATGCATACATCACTGCAGACCATGGAGACCACTGCAGGCTTGAGCTCCCTAGACCCAGCTGATCTCACCCCTCCTCCAGCAACAGCCTGACTTTCCAAAGCTGGGGATCTCCGAGGAGAGTGCCTGGCCCAGGGTACTGGGCCTTCCCCCAGTAGGGACAAGTGTGCAGCCCACCTGGCCATGTGTGCAGCTTGGCAGTGCCTCTGTCTCCCTCTCTGGCTCCTCTCACACAGCCCAGCACTGTGCCATGATGCTGGACCCCAGTCCCCATGCAGACCACCCCAAAGAGATGGACCCTGAAGCACCTCTTACCTCTGGGATCCTGCGCTGCTGAGCCCTTTGCCTGCCAGCACAGCACAGAGTGGGTGACTCTCTGTGACACCCTCCTGGAGGAAGTCATAGAGTTAGGAAAGGGCCCTTGGGGACTCAGAACTCCCTGTTGGCCCCCAGCCGAGTTTCACATCCTCCTGCCTGATCATTTCTCCTGAGCAAGCACTTTCATGGCTGTCCAGTGAGACCTGTACTTGTGCAGGGGCAGGAAGGATAGAAGTGGGATGACCCTCTGCCAAAAGATGTGCCACAAATGCTCCAACCACCACTAGGCCTCCACAAATCACAGGCCTTTCACCCATCCTTAATTCATTTCTGAGCAGAAAGCTGAGGAGCAGAGTCCCATGCCAGCTCCATGGAGCCAGAGCCACCCGTGCAACAAGAGGCTGGTGCAAGGTCATTGCCTGGCTCTGGTGGGAGATGCTGCACCCCCAGGCAATGAGAATGAAGGAAGTTTCTGCTCGAGGTTTTCTGACCTGCAGGTTGGTTACCCTCTTTGCACCTTGTCCTGTGCTTCACCAGCTCTGCTGGGTGCTGGATTCACTGGGGCCCACAATCTCTGGTCAGGGTGTTGCTCCCTGCAGGTGACCTGGCCTCCTCCTCACTGCTCCAGGAATGGAGACATTTGACTGCCCAGCACGTGTGGAGTAGCTTCTCCGAGAAGCAGTCCAGGGTATGGCACTTGCATGGCTTCCCTGATGCTTTCTAGCTGCCTGATACCTGCCCAGCTTGCCCTGTTTCCCACTAGTCTCACACCAAGCCAAAAGAGAAGAGCATCACCCCACAACCCCATCAGTCACCCTGGGGGTCCCTGTCCCCCCTTGCTGAAAGGTTGGAGGATGACAGCTGCTCTTCCTCTTCCTCCCCTTCCTGGGAGAGTCCGGGTACCAAGACAGAACTATGTGCATGAGGTGCATGATCTGCTGCCTGTACAGGACAGCTAGTTTGGACTCATCAGAGAAAGGACACACATAGGCTGGTCCCAGAGGTTTTCTGTTCCTCCCTGTAAGTGTCAGCTCTGCTTGTACACTCAGTTCCCTCCTGTTCTGCCTTTGCAGGTGGTGTCTGTGCTTACCCAGGGGCAAGCTGGGATCACGTCTCTCCCTGGGAAGCTTGGGAAGGGGCCCAGGACATTTGTGGTTTGGGCAAGGCACATGAATAGGAAAGAAAACTCAAGTGGCTGTGGTGAAAGAAGAGTTTATTTATACTGATTGGAAGGATGAGAGGAAGCAGTGGCCCAGTGCCAGAAAGGTGTTTACAATGGTTAGTGCAGCAGAAGCGGTGGCATGCAGTGATTTCCCACTCAGGAGCAAAAAGCCACAGCTGGTGAATGACCCCAGTGACAACTGGACCCCTCCGGCCTGGGGTCTGAATGCCCAGGAGATGACGGGGCTGCTGGGGCCAGGAGTTCTTTGCCTCCAGAACGGAGCAGGCAGGCTCAGTACCTGGCCACCTTGTGACACTGGTGGAAGCACAGGATCCAGGTGGTGGTTCAGTTTGGGGCTGTCCCTGTTTACTGTGATATAAGACCACACCATGCACTGAAGGGTGAAAACACATGCAGACACACACACCACAACGCTCTGGTGCTAAGCAGGTCCAGACAGGTGGTCCATCAGCCTGTCTGTGGGAAGAGCATGAAGCCGCTGAAGACGCTGTCTGCCTCAGAGCCGCTGTAGATCATGCTGCCCCTGGCAGGGTTGGTGCTCACAGAGACCTGGTCGCCCACAGCCAGGCTGAGCACGCTGCTGCCCGAGTTCACCTGCAGGAGTTTGTTGCTGTTGTAGTCGCAGAAGCTGACCACATGCTCCCTGTTCTTGGTGATGCTCAGGCAGAGGTCCCCACTGGAGACCACTTGGTAGGCGAAGTAGTAGAGCCCGGGGACGCGGCAGGTGAACTCCCCAGTGTGGGGGTTGTAGGAGCTCTCCTCATTGGTGATGATGTTGTCGAACACCACTGTCCTGCCCGCGGATGGTGGGGACCTCCTTGAGGCGGAGAAGGCAGGACGCGGCTGCTCCAGGATATTGCCAGCTCTCCCCTTGTCCCCCTTGGGCCCTGGCTTGCCTGGGAGCCCAGGGGGACCATGAGGGCCATGGTAGCCCTGCTTCCCTGGGATGCCAGGAGGCCCCATGTCCCCTGCATCCCCTTTGGGTCCTCGAATGCCCGTCTTCAGTGCTGATTTCCCTGGGGAGAGGTGGTGAGGAGGAGCAGTTCATGTACATCTGTCATCTCCTGAGCTGCTCCCACAGCCCGTGCTGCTACCAAGAAGCCTGAGGCTCCCGGGTGTGCTCCACACCACAGATCCCTGTCTGCCCCTTACCTGGTTCTCCCACATCACCCTTCTGCCCTGGCCTCCCATCAAGGCCAGGGATTCCTGGGAAGCCATCCTTGCCGGCCGGTGCCCAACACAGACCATCCTCAGGTAGGACCAAGCCCAGCACTGCTGCCAGGGTGCTGGTTGCCAGCAAAAGCCTGATTTGCATCCTGTCTTCCTGCAAGCACAGGGTTGGGAGAATTGGGGATGGAGGCAGACACACAAATACCCCTTGGACACACACAGGCAAGTGCTCTCATCAGATGTGCACACAGATCTAGCACACCACCCATGTGTTGTCCAGTACAGACAGCCCGACCCCACATGCAATGGTGAAAATAACTTCATGGAAGGATTTTGAGGCTGTTTCCTTGGGTGAAATCATTGATGTTACTGAAAATCTCTGACATATGCCCACTGTAGGGCTGTGGGATTGGAAAGCTCGGGATGTGGACCATGGCATAAACCCCTTGGTGCATGCCCTGGGGATGTGTGGTCACACGTCAGATGCACTGCACCCTCTTGCAGTGCTGGGTGAGCGAGCACCGATGTACAGGGCAGTAGTCCCATGGGATGGAGAGCACAAATGAGGAAGGGGTGCAAACAGGAAAGGGATAAAAGGCAAAAGGGATCCAGATCTCCAACACACAGAGCTGGGAGAGAGGAGGGATGACCTGAGCACACAGACCTACCCCAAAACCTGGGGTACTCAGCCTGGGACAAGCCTTCAGAGTCCAGTGATGTCCACAACCACATGGAGCAAGGATAAATTCCTGTAGCCCCCTCCCTCCCCCACATCATTGTCTCCCCCTTTTCCTACTTTAAACCCTTGTGGAGAAGACAAATGAAGTAAGGAGGGGGGACAGGGAGCAAGGGCTGCAGAGGGGTGGCAGAAGAGGCATGTGTCCCCAGCTATTTGGGGTGACTTACCTCCTTGCTGGGGGTGAAGACAGAACAGTCTAAGCAGCAGCTCTGCTTGAAGCTCTTCCTTGGGATCAGGGTGTGTGTGGGGATGTACAGGATGTACTTGCAGGCCCAGTGGTTTGCCTGGCTGGGAAAGAGAAGTGCCAAGTTTCGCTTTCTCTGCATGAGAGAGAAATTTGTTCCCCTTCCCGTGCTTGACCCTGGCTGGGCTGGTCACACTCAAGGAACAGCTTGCTCAGCAAAAGTGCAGGACTGCAGGGCTCCCAGCCTGTCCCAGCACACAGTCCCCACAGCAGGGACAAGTGACGATGGGGCACAAGGCAAGTCAGAGGTGGAGAGCGCCCAAAGGCATGCCACAGCTCTGTGACTGCAGGGAGGGACAGGTGACGTGAGCACTAGGTGACATGGCCATCCAAGGGGTGGCTGGCAAGGCCCAGAGATCACTCTTGATGGCTCCCAGTCCAGGTGATGGGCAGAGCATGGCTGTCACTGGTACCTAGCCTTGTCATCGCTGCTGCTGGGAGCTGACCCCTCCAGATGCCCACATTGGCATGGCACCCTGACAGAGCAGAGCCCCAGCAAAGGGATCCTTGGTGTCTGTGTGGCTCAGCAGGGCCTCAAGCATCCTTGATGAGGCATCTCCTTCCCACTGCCCTCACTTCAGTAGTTTGGCAAACATTGTCTCTGTAGCAGAGCAGAAGACAGGTGTCTCCAGCACCCAGGCTGCTCCCTGTCCCCTTTGAGTGGCCATGCCTTGCAGCAGTCAGATTTGGGCAACCCCAGAAGCTGTGTGTGACCTGACCCAGACCTACAAAATTAAAAAGCAAATACCTCACACCACCAAACCCAGGGGAGGTGCCAAGGGATATGCATTCAGCTCTGCCACAAAAGGGCCCAAAATGCCACTGGTACCTAAGCCTGACTGCAACAGGGAGCAGAGGGATGAGACATACCATGATGACCCCAGCAGGTGAACATCCTTGGGGTGTTGGAGACCAGACAGGCCATGCTACGGAGGACGTAGTGGGTGCTTAGGGGAGACCTGGACCCTCTTTTCAGTCCTGCAGCAGTCGCACTGACCCTCATGAGAAAGCAGCATTGGGGTCCCCAAAGCAAACACAGCAGCAGCAGGAGCTCAGGGCAGAATGTTCAGTGAAAGAGGATGGTGTGCAGGCTTGGGATCAAGATGGTCCCACAGCCAAGGAGAACTGGCAAACCCTCTCTTCCCCCTGTGTATCACCTCTAGCGGTCCCATGGAAGGAGTTGCATTGTTTCCAAAATAGCTGAAAAAGCAAATGGCTAGTGTGAGACCAAAAATCACCCCCAGAGACCCTTGCTGGACAAAACTTCGCTCATCAATACATCTCCATTAATAATTACCTTTGGAGATCTGTCACTGGGCTGGTCTTTAATTCATTGAACATATGCTCTCTTAATGCAATATAATACACATTTTTAATCCAAATGTCACCCCATAATAAATCAGGTGCCCAGAAGAAATGCAATTTTTTTTTAATCAGCTGAGTTCCCCTATCAACCAGACGTGTAATTGTGTCAAGAAGAAATGACAGGTGAGTTTGAAAAGACCTACCTTCCACAAAACGGTGTTTCTGGACAGTAATTGTATTTCTGCCCTATTGCCCTTTGTTAATACACAGCCAAAATGAGACCACTCCATCATTTCATCCAGCATTGATCGATGGCTGTGTCCTGGTGCTCCTATGTACCTTGTCCCTGAGTGTCCCCTTAACCCCATTTAAATGCCAAGTTATAGGGGGCTAGTTACAGGTTTCCAGCATCTCCCGGAAGCTGGTGTTGGTCGTGGCACCTCCTCTGGGTCCTTGAGACTCCTGAGCAGTGCTTAGCCCCCCTCGCTTCACTTTCAGTGTTGCTGCATTCAAGCTAAGTTTTCCTCTCCCATCCTCTGAGCATCTCCTCCTGGTCTGCAGCTGGGACATAAAATCATAGAATCATAGAATGGTCCGGGTTGGAAGGGACCTCCAAAAGTCACCTAGTCCGATCCCCCCGCAGTCAGCAGGGACACCCCCAACTAGACCAGGTTGCCCAGGGCCTCGT
>JAOXJM010000008.1:8765894-8782864 GCA_026413425.1 Tringa solitaria | reverse complement strand
TGGGCACCACCAAAAAAAAGACTGGCCCCATCCTCTTGACACCCTCCCTTTAAGTATTTATAAACATTGATCAGATTCCCCCTCAGCCCTCTCTTCTCTAGACCAAAAAGACCCAAGTCCCTCAGCCTCTCCTCGTAAGATGAATAATTTTCCTTGACCTTGGCCACAACCCCGTCACGTAGCCCGAGATGCAGTTTAACTTATATGTGGTTTGCTCACACTCAGGCTGGTGTCCACCACTCCCCACTCCAACCCTTTCCCTAATCCAGCCATGGGTCCCCAGCTTGTTCACCCCATGTGCAGAAGGTGGTGCTTCATGCAGACCAAGGGGACAGAGTCCACACCATTACCTAAACATCCTCAAAAGTTTAAAAACTGGCTTGAAAATTTCAAGGCAACTGAAAAAAAAAAGACAGATCCTGGTCCTTTCTTATTCACCTGTTGACTTTATAATATGGGCTCAGGAGACTATTCTGAGGGACACTCAGGACAGCATGAGATTGCCTTCCAAATAGAAAGTGATGGCCTTATTGCCAGGGGAGCACAAGGTCCTCATCTCTGGGCTTTGTGTTTTGACTCCTCAGTCCTGGGTTTGTGAGGTTTGCACTCTTTGCGGCCATGAGGCCATGGCAAGACCATCACAAATCCTTCCACCAGACAGGGATGTGCTCATCTGAGTGGAGCGAGGACCTCTGTACACCCATTTGTAGCAATGTTATGCTTGCCACTGGACTGAGACCACCAGCAGTGACCCTTCCTGCACCCCACTGCTCTCTGTGTATGGCCAGATCCTGATAGCTGCCAGAGCAGTGCCCTTCCCAGGCTACTCTCCATCCCATTGTCTGGTTTCCCTGACATAAGGCCTCAAAAATGGAGTGGAAGTTTTCTGTAGACGAGTGTTAGTGTTAACTGGGTCAGTGGCAGCTGGAGGTCTGTGCTGGCTAGAGACTATTACAACTTATTTTTATTACAACTTGCTCTCCGCAGCGGCTTCTCCGGGAACTCAGCTTCCCTCTAAGTGACCTTGGCTGCTGGATCGATCCGAAGTTGCAAACTCACTTCTCACGTCTGCTCAATTTGGAGGGTGTCTGATTGCTGCTTTGGAGGCTTTGATTGCCTTTGCTTCTGGCCAGCGGGACCCCGGCAGGTGCCTCACAGGCACCATTAGCCAATCTCCAGCTCAGCAGATTTGCCAAGGAATATCCCAGCCGAGCTGCAGCCACACGGTGCAGAGCCAGGCATGGTGTTCTCGAGGCAGGGGTGCGTTCAGCCTGTGGTAGGATGGAGGTCATGTTGCCTCCTCCTTCCTCTGCCTGGTGCTTGAACTTATCAGCAGCAGAAGTAAGGCTCAGATTTTGGAATCTCTTTGGGCTTTGGTTCCCTGGGCAGGCAGAGGACAGCAGCACCAGTATCATCAGCACTTCCGTGGTCCATACATGTGCAGCATCTTCTCAGGTGTTTTCATTAGCTCAACAGCTCATTACCCTCTGTGGACAGATCACAACCTCTCTGCTTCTGCTGTGCTCCCTCTGAGTTCACCCTCTTCTCAACCACCTCCATTGTCTTCCAAACAGGAGACAACCCCTTCCCAGCTTGTGCAGACACTTTCCCACTTGCAGTGGCTTTAACTGCTGAGGATCACCTCCCACAGGTGCCTCCTGAAGTCTTCTCTCTCTCTTCTCTGCAGGTGGAGGTCAAACCCATGTCCTTGCTGCCAACTCATAAGCAAATCAATCAACATCTAGGAGGCAATTGCAGTCCTCATTGAGTCACTGTATGGGGGCAATCGCATGGCAGCCCCAGCACCAACTCCCTAGCCTGGAAGTTATTCCTCACTCAGACTATTAATTTTAGAGCTGCACAGAGGGATGGGAAGACTCCCAGCTTCTAATTGATTACTGGACTCCCTGTAATTGATGCAATTTACTGCCAGTGTATCTGTTTTATTGCACTGTGGAGGAGGTCATTCTGTAACACTATTTTCTCAAACACCCTAGCGAGTGGCCATAAGTCATGCCCTGAAACTCATCACCAAACTCGAAATCCAGAGAGGGAAGTTTGCACCAGGAGGCAGAAGAAGACTGTGGTCCTGTGTCCTGCACAGGACATCACTGGAGATGTTCACCAAGGAGGTCCCTGGAGGACTACATGTGACACCAGAGGAGCACAGCATGGTGGAGGGTGGCTGCCAGTGGATAGTGGGTCCTGGTTCTCTGGAACTGGGTCTGGTGAACACAGATGTCCTAGCATGAGGACGAGCACAAGCTGACATATGCATGACCTTCCTGCTGGGCTTCATGCGGCATTTTAGATTACAAACCTAGCTTTTTTATTTCCAGTTCAGATTTACCCTGTAATGGGAGGTATTTGTTTACATTAGTCTTCTCGAGGAAGTTTCAGAAGCCTTGGGATGGGCAGATCAGGCAGTGGGATTTCTAGGGAGCTCTAATCCTTCCAGTAATCCCTGAGCTTTTCAAATTAATTTATTTGGGGAAACCAAATGGAGCCTCTCCTTTTGCTGCAACGGTACAAGATCAGCAAGTTGTGTCTCCTGTCCTGAGCTGGATGGACCTCCCTAATCCCCTCAAAGCCCATATTGGTGGGAACATGAGTCTCTGTCTCTTCTCAAGTGTCACCTATGCTGAGCTGGTGTAACATCCCCAGGGTAGGGCTGTATCTTCCCGCTTGGAGCCACTCTGGGGCTTAGGAGGGGATTTTGCTGAGCCCTTCAGATTGTCTCACTCACTAATTAATGACTGGGTTTCAGTTTCAGAACATGCACTTAGATAAACTGCAAAAGCACATTTCATTAATCTTAATTAATGATTTAAATACTCAGAAGCCTCTGCTAAAGCCCTGTGATTGATGGCAGCTAGCTGGCTGTGTTGGTCCCTCAGCATCCTAGACTGTACAGTGGGATGTGGGCACTGACCCTCCCTGCTTCCCCCTTGCCTGCTGCCTTCAGACCCAGGCTGGTCACCTTTCTGGAAGATTTTAGGTAGGTGCTTGATCAGAAAGTGAATGAATGACAATTCATGCCTTGTGCTAGACAGGAGGTCTTCCCTGAATTTAAACTCTGTGTGTCTCTGTGTGTGCAGCCACAGGAGCAGTGCATGCCAATAGCTAGGGCTGGTGGAAAAAAAACTTTGCAGACCACTGAAGGGAAGAGCTGAGCAAACCAGGCAAGTAATCGCACTTCAGGCCCCTACAAAGCACCATCCACACCCCTGCAGGGTTGGACAGCCATGGGCCACAAAGTGTACTGCATGCCATCCTTCGGGATGTGGCACCCAGGGCATTTCCCACTGCTGAGACACTGAGGAAAGACCTTCCCTTAGGCACACAAACATAGCTGTGAAATTGCTCATGCAAACATGAAATAAAGGGGGGAAAGGACCCTGCTGCGCTGCCAAAAACCTGCTACTGGGCCTGAACTTGGAGACCTGCACCCTGCCGGCCCAAGGTGATTCCTCCCACAGTCCTGGCTCCTGGAGGGGTTAAGATAGAGGTATCTGTCACTTTTAAAGATGAGAGTATGTGATAAAACCTGGTCTGCACAACCAGGAAGGAGCACAAAGAGACAATGTCAGGAGAGGGAGCCCAAAAAATACCTTGGGGCTACTCCCAGGCTCATCACCAGAACCATCAGCCCATCAAAGGCCAATCTCCACAAGTCCAGAGGAGCACAGGGACACAGTGCCAGGTGGGTACCCAGATTACAGACCCCTGAGGAACAGCCACCTTCTCTGGGCCCCCTTCCAGAGCTGTCACAGCAGAGCCATCAGCTCCAGTGCCGAGGTGTGAAGCCCATCACCACGAGTCACGGGGAGCAGCTCCCCACCTTGCCTTTTGGACCAAAGGGGTTGCTGCCTCAGGGTGTGAGACCCACCATGGGATGCAGGGAAAAAGCATTTTTGGATTTATTATGGGCAAACTGGGTGTCTGAGCCTAGTGGCTGGAGGGATCCACATTGTAAATGTGTGTGTGTATATACATGGAGAATATATATACATATAGTCTCATGACTGGACCTCCGTCCTGCTCAGCCAGAGAGGGCAGTAGGATGAGGCCACTGGTGCTCTCGATGTTCATGTAGGTGCTTCGAGTGTCTGTCTTTGACCTGCGTGGCCAGCCAAACGTATAGGTATATATGAAGTACAGGTGTGCTTTGCATGTGTGTGCCTGCTGGGAACACACACCTCCAGCCTCACTGCTGGCTTGACCGAAGGACATGGAGCTGCAGCATCTTCACCTCTCAGCTGTTGGATCCAGCATGTTTCCCACTAGCAATAAATACTGAAACCAACAATTTCACGATGAAGAGGTTGGGAATCAGCATAGGGATCACCTGCACTTGTGTCTGCTGTGGTTACAGGGAACCTGATGCAGACTCTGAGTGCTGCATCCACTAGATATACAGACAAGGAGAGAAAAACCCTCTTTTTGGAGAGAAGACCAAGAGACTCAGCCCACAATGTTGTTCTTCCAGAAGATGAGCATCCTCCTGCTTATCTGGGATCTTGCTAGCTCAGCGTGTGACATGCAAAGCCTTTCTTTCAGCATCCCAGTTACTTTGTGGTTTGGATTGGGAGGTGAGAGACTGTTGTTTGCAGCTCTGCGGTGGTATCTGCTTGACTTTTCGTTGCCACCTGGTTCCTCGGAACAAAATCATTGTTCCCTCTCTGTCCATGCCCTTCTCTTACAGGAGAATCAGGAAGGGACACTCTCTTTCTTTCACGTCCTCTGATAAAGATGTAATTTTTAAAGCCCCACTTCTTCGAGTCATGAGATGAAGCATAAAACTCAGTTTCCACCTAAAACAAGTATATTTTTGCCCAGCTGGGGATGGAAGAGCACAAAAATATTATCAAAAGGCTGCTGTTAGTTTGGACATGGAAAGAAGAAGATAAGAATGTTTTTTAAGCCAAGCCTGCTTTGAAGGTCTGGAATAGGTTTGGGGCAGAGCAGGGTGTCCACCAGCACCCCCAGGGTGACACTGAGGAGCATTTCTAAATTTCTGGCAGACTTAGAGACATAGGCTATAGATGTCACTTGGGGTGGCAGCAGTTCCCCTGTGCCATTGAGGTCCAGATGTGTGCTGAGTGGCAGCTATGACCTTCTGTATGCCCTGTGTGCCCGAGGCTGTGCCCAGGGATGGGGAGCCCTCCCTCATAGAATCATCTGTGTTGGAAGGGACCCTCAAGATCACCAAGCCCAACCATCAGCCTAACACTGCCAAACCCACCACTAACCCACGTCCCTCAGCACCATGCCTGCCCAGCTTTTAAATACCTCCAGGGATGATAACTCAGCCACTTCCCTGGGCAGCCTGTTCTACACCTCAGGTCTCAGCGTTGCACAGCTGACAGCCTGGCCCTGGGGCTGTGCTGCATGTCCTCACCCTTTATCACACTTTGCTTCAAATGCTGCTTAATTTCTAATCAAACCTGTTTGCCAATGGTCATCTCCAAGTCCCCAGGGCTGTGCTGCTGAGGGCTCCTGTGTTTCTGGCATCTCTGAGGCAGGATTTCTTCTGCGTCTTTCTGCCTCAGAGTGCTCACAGCAGAGCCAGACGGGCTGCTCTCTCATCCAGCACTGCTTCATCTAGGTCTTTGTAGAGGAGGAACAGAGGGGAACCACCAGCTGGACATCAACCCCAAGGGAAAGCTGGCAGGACTGCAAGCTGGAGATTCGAAGCACTCTGGGGCATCCATCTTCACCAGACATCTGCCTCTTCACGAGTGCTTAGTGATAAATTTGCACCAGTGCAGTTCACTGTGCCCTATCCCAGCCCTGCTCTCTGAGCAACCCCAGAGCTCTGCCGGGATGTTGTGGTCTGCAACTGGTCCCTGATGATCCTTCACGGGGCAATCCCCGTGAGTGCAAACTGTCACTCCGGTGACCTCAAACCAGACTCTGGAAGGAGGAGCTGTTGCTGTCTGATTGTGCTTCAGGGGGTGTTATTTAGATCAGACGGAGGACAGATAAATAATCTGCATGCAAAGTACTTTCCTCATGCACAGCTGGCTCACATGACAGATACAAGAATCAGGGAGCCGGGGAAGGTTTATTATACCTAGGATTAAGAAGTGTCTGACAACTGCTTACTGTAAGCCGGCCAGAAGTGAAGGATGTGCTGCATTTTGATGAGACCCCTGCATGAGCAAGCAGCAGCAGCAGCAGCAGTCGTAGAAAGGCACCGCTGGGCTTTGCTTTCCTTGTGGATCCCAGGACTTGACAGCACCAACGGGACAAGCTGCAGCCTGGGCTGGGCAGCCAGGGAAGAGCACAGGGGGTGGCTGGAGGACAGGGAGGGGGTCTGCAGACACCCCCCATCCCAGGTGGACCATGCTGGGGAGTCCATAGCTGTGTCCCCTGTCCGTGTCCACAGAGACAAGTGGCTGCAGCCACTTTTCTGGCTCTCCCACACTTTCTCAGCAAGCTGCTGCCTGCAGTCCTCCCTGCCTCCTCTCTTTGGGCAGTAACCCCCCTGCCATAGATGCAGATGCATCCTCTGTAGTGACAGCAGGCAGGGAGGAGAGCCAGCTCCAGCTGGGTGGGGGAGCTGGAAATAGCCTTTTGTGAACCTTTTTTAGCAGTTCATTTGGAGTTGTGTTTTCCAGCAAAACTTCTGCACACTGCCTATCTCTTTTAGCAGAAGGCTGTTATTATTGCAAAATGAAGCAGCGTGTTTGCAGTTCCTGGGCTGCACAGGGCTGGTCGTGCAGCAGGAGGACGCAGGCAGGCACAGGGAGCGGCTTCAAAATGCCATTATTAATTCACTCTCACATTCTTTGTAATAACACCTTGAATCGTGGCAAGTTTCGCTGGTGTTAACCACTCGGTGCAAGCAAGGGTCTTTCCAGGGGAAGAGGATTGTGCAAAGGAGCATGCTGGCTTTGCAAGCGCAGCTCCAGACCTGTTCAGCAAAGCGAGAGTGGAGGAGTACTGCTTTGACTGGGTCCCCGGCAGTGATGGTGGCTTTGCTTGTCCCGCAGAGTGTCCAGTTAGTGGAGTCTTAGCGATCCTGTAGATGGGAATGGCCCCTGGACATGGATCTTCACTGAAGGTCTCAGACCACGTCTTCCAGCCTTTGAGCCTCCCCCAGCTCGCGGTTCAGGGATTGCACCAGAGGCATGGATTTATTTTTGGAAAATAAGGGGCTATTTAATACACCAGTGCACTTCAGCCCAGACCCTCACCCTGTGGAGGCTGCATGGATCTGCACTCCCCAGGTACAACCATCCCTGCCACCTGGCTTGCAGGGCAGCATGTTCAGGCCAGAAGTTTGTGGGTAAAGTCCAATGGTCCTGGTCCTGCACTGCCCCCAAACCCCTTGAGCCTTGACTAAGGGATTAAAAGACACTGGTGTCTTAAAAAGCTGGGAAAGGAGTGCTGTTTTTCAAGCTTTTAATAGACTTTTAAGCTTAGGTCCCTGTTCTGGATCTGGTGGGAGAATGAGCATGGACTGTTGTGGTCAGAGCTGCCTGCAGGGCACATGTATGTGCATTGCACACACACTCGCGGGGTCTGTCACACACGGCATACATGCAGGGTGCGTGCAGGCATGGGCAGACATGGGGGGAGTCAAACACAGCACCCCCAGGCGTGAAGCGTTCGTACACACAAGTGCTGTCACCCACGCTTGTGCACCAGGCACAGCTCCTATGCCCTTGATGCAGGGCACGGCAGGAAGGGGTGCACACGCGTGCGCCATGTGTGGCACACATGTGATGGAAACATGAAGCATGGCAGGAGCTGTGCACAGACACACAGGAATGCACAAACATGCTACATAAACACAGGTGCACAAGGACAGTCACACTCCCATGCATACACCCACCACACACTTTTCTCTGGACGTATTTCACCAAGGCTCATAACTCAAAATAGACTTTTTTTTTCCCCTTTCTTTAAAGTGTTACACTAGGGGAAAATGCACCGTGAGAGTGGGTGTGTTTGGCACCAGCGTTTCTGCAGCTGACCTGCAGGTCACTTTCCTGCCTGATTTCTGGCTGCTCTCCCAACAGGACAGGTTGAGGAGAGCAAGTCTTGATGGCTGCTGATAAGTCTTGGTGAGAAAATTTAATATCAGTCCCAGGAGCTGGGCTTCCTAGCACTGGAAGTGTTTCTTGCCTGCTGCTGGGACAGGATTATGGATAGAAGCAGTGGGGTGTTGGTGCCCACCCTCTGCAGGCCAGCTGTGGAGGACATCTCTGCACGCTTTGCTCTTTTTGCTTGGAGCATCACCCCAACAACACTGGGGGTGACCTGACCTGTTCTCCCATTGTCACCAGCAACATCAGCGTTGTAAAATGGAAAGGGAGCAGTAGGAGGTTTTCCAAACTGGTGGTGCCCAACTGGGTCAGGGTTGGTGATCTGAGCAGAGCTATCACAGGGGAGGGACAGGACGCCCCAGCCAGGAGAAGAGGAGTGCATCTTAGGAATAGTGGAGGGGAGAAGACAAAGGGGGTGGGAAGCATCCCTGCAGTCCCTGAGGGGTTAAACTTGCAGCCCCAAGGACACAGTGGGTTGGGAACATGCTGAGCCACATTGTGGGAGGGGGTTTCAAAGGCAGGGGGAGCTGGTCAGGAGTCCCCCAGAAAGGCTCACGCTGGAGGCATGGAGCACTGGCTCACTGGGTGTGAGGAGATGCTCTGGACTGGGCACAGGCAGGCAGGGGGAGTAAATCCTCCTGAAAGCACTGGCTGATTGCAAAATTTGCATTGTTTTTCTGGCCTTTTCTGATGTATTAATGAAGTGCTCTGAGGCATAGCAGGAGAAAACGCGCTTCCTCAGCACGGCTGCTCTGGGCAATGCCTGTTAAAGGACGCCTGCTCTGCGTGCTGGGTTATTGAGATACGTTATTCACAGGGAGATGGAGAGGAAGCAAGATGTGCGATCGGTGATGACGGTGCAATGCTGCATCCTGGTTTGGGTGGGCTCATTTCAGAAACATGCATTTTAACAAGGCCAGAGGCAAGGCCACCCATTAGAGGCTGAGGAGGGTGGGTCACACTTACCTGACAGGGGCTGCACCTTGGAAAGAGATGTCCTTGGAAGAGGATTGGGGTTGCAGCAGGCAAAGGTGCTGTTAGCTGTGGCTAATGGGGCAAATGCAGTGCTTGTCTGAGGAAAGGGTGCCACAGAGGGTGATGACTTCCCTGTCCACATGTCCAAGCTGTTGCAAAGATGTGATGTGGCCACTGGCTCTCACAGTATCAAGGAGAGGGTGTTCATGGTGTGAGAGAGCAAGGGGATGTCTGTGTCAGGTGTTGTATTGAAGGTCAGGCATGACTGACTTCGCCAAGGGAAGGCAAAGACAAACCCTCCAGACCCGGACAGATGCCTTGCATCACCTGAAGTGTCACTTAGACACCAGGTCCATGGAGAGTGCTCTGAGATCCACTGCCCCAGCACAGTCCCATCCTCACTGTCACTTCATGCTGCAGCACAACCAGAGCATTTCTGTGTAAGGCATAGCAGATGCTTCTTGATAAAGTTGTAGCAAAAGGTGGTCAGGAAGAGGCATGAGGACCAGGAACTAAAATGTGCCCAGAGGAACAAAACATACAGTGCAAATATGGATATACCTATCTTTAGATACGTTTGCTCCTACAAACCGCTCTGTGCTAGTCACCCACTGCTACAGGTGGACATGCTCTCCTTCTCCTGATCATACCACTCCTGCTCCACATGCTGCCACCATAGCAGCTCAGTGTCCTGCTTCAGGTCAAAGCACGGGGTGGATGGGATGGGTGAGGGGAAACCAAAGAGGCACGAGCAAGGGCAGAGAATGAGGGCAGGGGACAGCATCACTTGATCCTTGTGGCTGGCTGGATGCAGACATGCAGGGAAGCTCCCTCCTAATCCTTTATCTTCTCTGTTCCCGTGGAGGCCACGTCCTGTGTGGGGTGGAAGGGAAGCCATCTATGTGGCCGTTTGAGAGTGGAGCCAGCACTGAGCATCAGGATGGCCACCTCAAGGGGGACTGCGGGTGATGCTGACCAGTGACAGTGAAGCTCTGGCTTGGCTTTAATATTGGCTTGAGGCACCTGGAGCTGCAAGTATCTGTTTGTATGAAGATGCTTCACTGTGGTGGGGCCCTTCCTCTGACACCAAGGAGGCTCTCCATCCCTTCCCTTGGGCAGCGCAGCATCCATGTGTAGGTCATTCCTCTCTCAGACGTCAGTTTCTCTCTCCATGAACTCTGTAGAGGTCCACGTCTTGCTTTATGGTGAGATGGCAGAGCTCTGCAGCTGCACAAGTGCTGGCTTTCATGGAGAGCTAATTCCGGAGTCACTAATTTAATGATGATTAATGACAGGTACACCACCCTTCCCTTCCTCCTTTTATCGATTGAGAAAAAAAATCCAGAGCAGAGCTGGATTAATTAATTCTCTCAAGTGGAGGGGAAAGTAATCAGACTGAAATCAGATCAAATTTAGGACTCACTGGCGAGCAGGAGGATGTGCCGAGTGACATGTAAATGAAAGGTGCCCCAGTCCGTGTCAGGTCTGGAGGGACCCGGCTGTGGAGCAGAGTCCCCAGGATGGGCTGGCAGAAGCGTTTGTAAATGTAGCAGGCAGGGCTGCAAGGGACAGGGCATCCCAGCTGGACCTGCCTGCCTGGGGCACGCAGCCAGGTTCCAGCACTGCACCAGAGTATGAGTGTCAGTAATTTGGCGCAAAGCCTGGTATTCACTTAATGAGGGGCTCAGGGCTCACCCTCCACCCTGCCTCCACCAGGACTCCAAAGCTATTTTTCTCTTTGCTACAGACTGCATTGCACCATCACCAAAATCGGTCAAGAGCTGCCACAGAAAGTTGCATCCTGCAAATCTCTGTGACTGTAGGTTGGGTCTTTTCTGTTTTTCACAGTTGCTTCACCTGGAAATCCCAATGTAGGGCTGATCAAGGCTGTGGGGGTTAAGCTGCCAGGTATCTAACTGTATTAAAACCACATATCCTCCAAGAACATTTATTTCACCTTGAGAAACTCTCTCCTCCCCTTTTTTTCCTGCAAATCTAGCAGGGCAGAATTGAGTCTTATAGGTCACTGAGGCTCAGGGCTCCAGCAATCTCCCAAGTGTATAAGCATGACTAATTGGCTTGTGCCTATGGTCCCAGGGATGTATGGTAGGATGTATGGTAGGAACAGGATACAAAACCTGTATCCTGTTCAGGTACTGGCCAGGCCCATAACTGCTTCATTTCTAACAGCATGCACACTCAGGCATCAGCAAATGAGATACTCCAGAGTATTCCCTTTGCAGTCCAGTGCAATGTCACCTCATATCAAGAATGGGACCATGAATCCTAAAGCTGTGACCTCAGTGAAACAGTCCGCGATACCGTGTCAAAATCTTTTGATTTTGACATCATTCTTCAAAAAAGAGTCTTAAAGAAACTGTCTTAAATAAATTCAAATAAACAGTCATTTTTCATCACAAAGAGAGATTACCAACTGGGATGTGAGCAACAACACATTTATAAAGGTCTGGAGAAGCTTTTGTGGTGTCACAAATCTCCAGTTTGGTCAAGGCTGTGCAGGTCAGCCCAAGCCAGCCATGCACCCTTCAGTGATGAAGGCTATCCTCAGATGGGCTACATCAGCAAAAGCCCCCCAGCATGCTAAGGAAAGTTGTCATTCCCTCTACTCAGCCCTCAGAGAGCCACAATGGAGCACTGTGCCCAGTTTTGGCCACCCAACTGCATGAGATTCTAAGTCCAATGGAGGCCGCCAAGATGGTCAGGAGCTGGAGCACAGGACATACAAATAGAGACCAAAAGGAACTACATCAGTTCAACCTCAAGAAGGGACAGATGGGTGAGATCTAACTACCTTAAGTGGTATTTTTAAAGGAGGCAGAGCCAGAGGTGTAGAGTGAAAGAGCAGGAGGACACGAGGACACAAGGACAGCATCCAGTTCAATGGGACATAATAAAAAAATTCTTCCCTATGAGAGTGGTGCAGCCTCAGGACAGGTGCTCAGGGAGCTTATGGGATCTCTGTCCTTGGAGGTTTTCAAAACTGAATGAGACAAGACCCTCAGCAGTGTGATCTGACTTTGACGCTCTCTGTCTAGGAGGCAGTAACACTGACTATACAGCCCCACTGACTCTCGTTAGGGGCTGGCAGGATACTGGTGACATGTAAATGAGAGGTACAGGTGACATCTCCTGGACAACTCCACCTCTGTGGTGTAGTGCAAAAACAAACACAGCTGGAAAGAGAGGCAAGAGCAACCCAGCAACATAATTACTGCTCCTGCCAATCAACAGACACTCATTTACACACTCAGTGCCTTAAATGTCCTGGAGACAAAGGTGTGGGAGTTCACTGGGAGTCTGTGGGGAGACCTTGAGGACAGAGGATGGGACAGCAGGAAGATGGGTACAGGCAGGAGACAGGCATGGAGATGAGGAGAGAGGCACAACACTTTGTAGTCTGGTATGGCTGAAAATAGGTCCAAGCCAGACCCCTTATGTCGCATCATTTGGTCTACCACTCTCCAGCAATTATACAGTATTTAACAAATCGTTTTCTCCCATGTTTTGTAGAAAGAGCAGAAGTAGCTCAGCCTCCGAGTCAGATGCTGCTCTCCAGACCCCAGCCTGGCTCTGGGGGACACTCACCGCTGTGTGCCAACAGGGCAGAGGGTGACAGGATTGCCACAGCATCCCTGACCTGCTCACTGCCGCTGACACAGGAGCAGGAACCAGCTTTGAATCATGGTGCTCTCTGAGAAGCCTTGCCGAGGTTGTGCTGTCTGCTGGGTGACTTCAGCTGCAGCGGTGCAGTGGGTCTCTCAAGGGGATGCCGACTGGTATCTCCCAGGCTGAGCTCGGGCCAGGACACGCAGAGGAGGGAGCAGAGAGGAGTGTGGGATGAAGCTGGAAAGGTGGAGAGAAGGAAGGGAGGACCATCCCTGGTCTTTGCCTTGACATCAAAGCCTCCCGTTGAGGGAAGGAGGCCACTGGAGCCGTGGCGCCACGGGGCAGAAGTAATAGCTCTCCTGGCTACCTTTTGCAGCCCTGCCCTGATCAGAGGCAATGCATATCTTGGCAAAGCTTGCAGGGGAGCCTGTCTCTGCTTGAAACCCACCTCCAGGAGCTAGTCAAAACCCAGCCACGACCAGTGAAGCTCTCTGAACTGGGCTGGTTCCTCCCCAACTAGCGTGGGCTGTTTCCTCTGCCCACAGCATCCATCTCAGTGTGCTTCACTGTGCCTTCCAATCAGGACAGGAATAGCAATGAGTTCTCCCCAGCACCAGCAGAGTATCTCCTGCCTGCAAGAGCTGCCAGCCCAGTGGGACTGAGCAGCAGCTTCCAGGCTCCTGCGGGGAGTTAGCGTTGCCCATCCAAGCAGCCCAGATGCTCTCCTTTGAGGGCTCATTCCCTGGGGCTTGGCATGGGAGCCTTGGTCCTGCTCAGAAGGAGGAGGAGTTTATCATTTATTATTGATTGTCAAGAGTGGGGAGTGCCCTATGTGGCACAAGGGACCCAGGGAGGCACATTGTCTCTCCCAGTGCTTCTGCAGCAGTGCTGCTTTGTGATAAAAGTTTAATAAATTGAAAGACACAGTTTCCATTTCATTGGTAATTAACTTCTGCTGCTGTGTTCCCTCCTAATTGTCTCAATTACTCTGGATAAACCCGAGATCAATGGAAACCAAAGTCTGGAGGCTGGGAAAGTCGCAATTAATTAATTATCTCTCTCTTGCATGCATCCTCCATCTGCTGGTAATCAAACAAGACTGTCTGGTCCTCACACAGGTCCTGGGCCCTCCATGGCTGCTGGTGTCTTGTCTCGTGGGGATTTTGCAGTGGGCTGAGCAGTGCATTCTGGAGTGGGGAAGGCAAAGGAACAGCCCTTACTGTGCCACCATATCCCTCCTAGGCTTTGGCTCTCCAGGATGGTTCAAGCTGGATTCCACGATGGACCACTTCTCCCAGAGTGGTGGCTGCACTACCAAATACCTGGAAGGCAATGGTGCTGAGAAGTCTTCTATCAAGGCTCATCACTATTGCTGGGGTGTGACTGTGAAAAAGGCTGAGAAGATCCATCAAGTCTCTCTGCACATTAGCTCCATCAGACTTTAGCATGATCCATGACACATGAACTAAACTATCTTGCTGCCAGCCCCCGGAGTGAGCTGATCTCTGGATCCTCTTTAAAGTCTGGAGTATTTCTCCCACTCCTCCCAGTGGAGGAGGAGCAGAAAGTGCTTCTCCTGGATGCAGACAGCCCCATGTGATTGTGTCTGATCAGCTCTCTGTCTGATGACAGAGAGATGTTTCTTATGACTGGTCTCTCTCCCAGCCAAAGCCGTGTCTACTCAGAAATGCCTGGCTGTGAGCAAGGACAGCAACAAGTCAGATCTGCAGCCAGTGGCCAGACTTCTCCTGTGTCTGCTGAGGCTCTCACAGGAGGCAGCCTCAGAGATAGCCTGATATTGAGAATGGACTCTTGGTAAGGATTTGTACTAGTTTGTACCAGAGAAAATAATACTTTCCCCATGAAAAGGTGAACACAACAAACTTACAGAAGAGCCAAGCCATCAGCATGTGGCCAGTCACAAATAGGTGGTGAGTCTTCATGATCCAGACCCCAGGCGATGAGTCCTTGCTGCTCCACTGCCATTCACTCCTTGAAAGCTGGAGTATTTCTTTCCCTCATGTACTAGTGGATGCTGTCATGTTTGCAGACACCCAAGTGAACTTGAGCATCTTTCTCCACACATCTTGTTCAGGACGTAGAGGCAAGCTCCTCAGGAGGAGTGATGCGTGGTTCCTCACCTCGACATCCCATCTATATTCTCCTTGCAGAACTGCATTCTGCAGTTTTGGTATCATTTGCTAGGATGTGGGTGCTGCTAAAATGAGAATTTAAAAAGAAACGCTCAGGTGTACTGTGCTGAATTTCAACACGTCTCCCCTTGCACCGTGTGCCAAGGACCTGCCTCATCCTCCTCTCAGGACTTCTCCATCAGAGGCCTTTGCAGGATGTGGCTGGCACAAAGCCGCTGTAGATCAGCTCCACAATGCCCTATGGGACCCTTCTCAGCACAGGAGCTCCCCAGGAGCCTAGACCATACCCATGGGTGAGGAGAAAGGTGCTCCATAGGCACATTCTGTGGTCTTGTCCTGTGCTTTCAGACACAGACAGTCTTTGTGTCACCCTAACCATATATTTTTCCCTTGGCAAGGATTCCCCAGCAGTACCAAGGTGATCCTATATAGTCTTGTGCTTATTTTGGTGTCCAGTGAAGGCGTGGGATGCAGATAGGAGTTCGCTGGAGTTTTATCAAATCCCTGCACTTTTCAAGCTTCTTCTGTGTCAATTTTTCTCTTCTTTAGGCCTTAAATACCTTCAGCACCTTGGACTGAAGAAACTATCCCTACAGACACTGGCTGCAGCTCCACCCTACACCATCTCTGGCTGTCACTTGCCCCATCTTGTGGTCCCCCTATTCATCCCTGCTTGCTTCATCCAGGTCTCTTAATGTCATCCTTTGCTCTGTCAGAAGAAAACAATATACCTTTGCTCTGTCAGAAGAAAACAATATACCTGGGTCAAGGAGAGACTGAACCTCCTGAGTCGAGCCCAGATCCCCACAATGATGGTAATTATGGATGTTGACTCCAAAAACACATTCGCTGAACATTCCCGAGCCTTTTAAAATATTAAGGCAAAGACAGGGTATTTTTGCAATGCTAGGCAGGTATCGAGGAAGAGAACTGACTGCAGGCAATCTCTCTGGGGAAAATTCCTACTAATCCTAGGAGAAAGCGGGCAAAACCTATAGTACAGAGGGAAAACAGCAGTGTCTCTGCCTCTCTGGCTGGGAGAGCTTCCTTTCTGACCTCAGTTATGGTGACAGAGGTCTCAGGCCTGGCTGTTCTTGTCCTGTTCATCAGTGCAGCTGTTTCAGTGCTCCTGCAGGGAAGAGAACCGAGTTATGGGGGGGGAAAATTATTAAGGAGAAAAATTTTTTCTGGCCTTGCAGGTGGTCAGCAGGACCTGACACTCACAGGCAGTGATGGACCATCCTTCTCAGCCTCTCTGGGGGATGCTGTTTTCCTGTGTCCATGAATACTTGTGATGCAGACCTGCATTTCCAACACCAGCCTCGCTGCTGCCTTGACCCTTTGCTATGGCATTAATCCCAAACCTCTTTGTCCCCTTCTCCCTGCTTGGGAAACCATTTCCCTTTGTGTGTTTATCAATCTCTTAATTTTCCGTGTCAACGTGGTCACAGGCAGTTTATGCAGATTTTCTGTGCTAACAGAATTGTCACTGAAATTGGATAATCCCTTTCCATATTTAAAAGATGGTGATCTCCTCTCTTGACCCTGGTTGCGTCAGGCCAAGGTCTCTGTGCTCCTCCAGTCCCCAAATCCTCCCAGCACTGCTGGCAACTGCTGTAGCTGTAGATAATAATGTAAGTAAGATCTTAACACTGCCTTGTACGTCCCTGTCTCTGCTGCAAATGCTCTGTCTGGTGCATTGTGTGCCCGCATTAGCCACAGACTATTGGGAATCAAATTAGATTAGAGGAAAAAAGAGATATCAACTACCCTTGATCGCTAAGGTTTGAGACCAATTGTTTGTGACTAAGATCTTCACTAAGCCTGATTTGAGAGGCACATATAATTTGCCTGGAGTGAAACAAATTAATGGAAAAGCCTCTCAAATGAGGTAAATCCATTTTGGGGTCTTGGTCACGCTTGTTAGTCCATAACTGCCTCTGCTATCTTCCAATATGATAAACCGTACTTTTAGGGCACTACTTCTCTTCAACATCTTTATCAACATCTTTATGTTCTCTTCAACATCTTTATCAATGATCTGGACGAGGGGATCGAGTGCACCTTCAGCAAATTTGCAGACGACACCAAATTGGGTGGGAGTGCTGGAGGGTAGAGAGGCTTTGCAGAGGGATCTGGACAGGCTGGATGGATGGGC
>JAOXJM010000008.1:8724774-8747464 GCA_026413425.1 Tringa solitaria | reverse complement strand
TCCCCCCTCAGTCTTCTCTTCTCCAGACTAAAAAGACCCAAGTCCCTCAGCCTCTTCTCGTAAGGGAGATGCTCCAGGCCCCTAATCATTTCCGTAGCCCTCTGTTGTACCCTCTCCAGCAGTTGCCAGTCCTTGATCTGGGGAGCCCTCACCACCAAAGATGTCTCACCACCCTGCCCATTGCCCTCAGCAGGCTGTGGGGGCAGCCCCAGGAGGGCTGGGAGGAAGGTGAAGGAGAGGTGGTGGGACACCTTCAGGGAAAGGCACAGTGTCAGGAGAGCAGGGGACAAGGGTAAAGTGTGGAAAAACAGAGCAACATATGAGTTACAAGTAGTCTCGGGAGCACTTTCCTCCAGGACAGTGTCTCAAGGCTCATTGCAAGCTGGCAGCAAAGCTTTTCTTACAGGCAGCAGTCACACGTCCCTCTTTCATGCCTTCTCCTGGAATTAGGTAGATGCAAACTGAGGCTGCCACCCTCTTGTCTGTGGGGTACTGCTACATCACACGCTCTTTCTCCAGCTGTTATCTGTTTCCATAAAGCCTGTAGAAACACGAGCTTCTTGGTGCTTGCTGTCCTCTGTTATGTTTGGCTGAAACCTACTGCTGCTCTGGGATGGGGAGAGAGACACAGGACAGGCTGAGGGGGGATGCTGTCTGCGACTGCATCACCAAGCCCTTGCTGGTAAAAAAGGCCTAGAAATATCTTGGAAAGATGTATCACAACATTTTAGTGCTTTATGCACCGCAATTATTGATGAGATCTGTTGCTTAGAGGTATTTCACTGGAAATTTCACAGAATCCAGCAAGGCTGGTGAAAGGGACCTCCGGTCATCCCATCCATCATCACGTTTACAGAGGGGATGTCACTTGTCACACATCAGGTTGTCCCATAGCACCATGTTCCCTTCAGACCCGTCCGGGGATGTGATGTGTCCTTGCTGTGTGTGGCTGGGATTCTTCCAGCCTCTCCTGATAACAGGCCCTTCTGCTGCCTCCCCTCCCACCAGCATCAGCCACCGGGGCTCTCTGAGCAGGTAATCCCAGGGAAACACAATGTCAGGGAAATACAATGTCAGGGAAACACAGATGTCTGGTGGGAAAGGACCCATAGGCTGGAGGGGTGAGACCTGAGCTCCTGGCTGAGGACTCTGAAAGGACAAGGGAAACTGAGGCAGGGAACGGCACTGAGACTAACACTTCACTTCAGACTGGATGTCTCATATCGCAGCAAAGCCCAAGAGAGACTGTGGTGGGAACCACAAGCCATGTCTGTGCCTATTCCATTGAGTACCATACTGTTGATAAAGAAGTAAACTGAAATCAAAGTGCCTGGAAAAGTGAGGATGCAGGGAGGAAAGTCAGGCATTGACAGGAGCAAGGCATGGGGCTTTTTGCACAGTGAGAACATTCACAGAGACAAATCTATGGCCCGAGAAGGGGCCACACACCAGCAAATCCCATCCTGTTTTCATCTCTGAGTAGAGAAGTCAAAGATTTTGCTAGAGCTTTTTTTTTCCTTTGCAACACTTATACTCAATATACCATTGCCTCTAGTCATGAAAAGCCCTTTTCCACACCAGGCATGGCTTGCCCTGGCCTCTTTTTTCAGCCCCTGCCCCACTCATACCTACCTTGGCTTCCCCATGCTCCTCAGCTCATCCCAGTTCCTCCTCCTTCTTCAGCTCTTCCCAAGTGTCTCAGTCACATCCTAGTTGACCCAAATCTGTCCTAATTGGACTCCTTTTCCAACCACTCATCCCTCCATTCTCTTTTGAAGGTCGCATCGCTCACACAAGATGCTCCTGTATGATGCTAACACCTCTTAGCAGGGCTCAGCAATGGAAAAGCATCGATGAAGCCAGTGGGACTCATCTGTCCTCTGGAGCATCTGGAGTCAAGGAGTCTGTTGCTCTGCTACTGAGACCCTGCAGAGCCCAGAGATTTCCAGCTCCCCAGGTTCACTGCTCCCCGCACCCCAGCAGAGAGTCACATCAAAGAGCACAGCCTTTTGTTTAGGTCCTGTTTGAAGTTTGCTGCTAATTTTTGGTATGCATGCAGCGGTGTTTGGCTCATGCTCGTTCACGAATAAATGCTCATTGCATTGCTCTTAAATGATTGGAGACCTCCAATTTTAATCTTTTATTCATGATCTTCTTCCACCTCAGACGCAGAAAAAACATGTAAATTCAAAACCTGTGAGAATTGAAAATTTCATAAGTGCTGCTGACCCTTCACTGGCAGCTCTGAATGTGAGAGAAATAAAGGAATTGTAATGAGGAACCTCATATTTTGATAACAGGTTTAGAGGAGCCCAGAACTAAAAGGGGTTTCATCCCTCCCTGCTGTGTGTCTGTGCAGGATGGGGTCAGTCCTGCCGGCTGGGTGTAATCCTGCTGCTCCTGCCTCTCTACCACCTCCTGCATCTCCATCTCCTCTCATCTGCGCTGGGTGGCGTGAGCCAACATGGTGCCTGTGGAGCGTGCCCTGCTTACCTCACAGCACACATGGGTCCCCGAGCTGAGGACCCGTCAGTGCACCAAAACACGGGCACCCAAACTGTCCCCATCACTCCCCGCTCCCTCAGCTCCTGTCCAGGAACAGAGACCGCTGCTCACCATCGCCCGCACCCCGTACCCTCGCCTCCCCTCCTCCATACACCCAGGTAATTGGCACCCTTCTCTGTGTTTAGGAAGGGCATCTTATCCCCCATTCTGCTGAATGCTGCCCACTCACACTCTCTGTCCTGCTCCCTGCAAAGGCCACTTTTCAGGATGTCTTTATGAGGGGAAGATGGGAAGGCAGGGAGGAAATGAAACATGAGTAACAAGATATCTCTATGAGTGAAAGATTCTGGGGCTAAGAAGACATCAGTGAGTGCCTGGGAATGATTTCACCTTTCAGCATCATCAAAATGAAGAGCTGTGGATAGGCATCTACATCAACAAGTTTCAATGTCTTTACTCTTTTCACAAGTTTCCTACGTGGTACGCAACCCCGCAGGATGTTTTAAATCAGTAAAAAAAATCTTGCCTTTTTTTTTTCTTTTTTTCTTTTTTTTTTTTTTTACTTCCAAGAAAAAGCAGCACAGTGTGCAAGGGAAGCTTTGCCAGCTTTGCATGCAGAAATCTTTCTGGCACCTGCAGGAGGTCTGCAATTCCTTCTGGAAGGACCAGCATAAACAGGAGAGGCAGCAACTGTGCACTGGGATTTCCCAAGACACAACTGCCAGGAGTTTTCATCCAGGAAATGCTAAAGGCTCTGCTGTTGTTTGTCTGGATATTGTGTGTATCTGACAGCCCGCTCAGAAGAGGAGGCGTAATTGTGCCTGGGTTGCTGGATGAGGGACCCATGAATTGCTGAGAGCACAGAGAGACAAGGATCCTGCTCACGCCCTGCACAGCCAAACTGCAGACCCAAGGCAGTGTAGGAGGTGGTGGGGTGGGTCACAGGGCCCTGAGGAGCTGGGCTCTGTGTGTCTGGGGAACTCCTGCTACCCTACTGTGAGGGATATGCTTTGGGTTGCATCCCATGGAGCAGGAGGACCACCCTGGAATCAGAGGTGGGATACACAACATGTAACTCGTTGTACGTTGAGCTGATCAGTCCAGGTTCCCTTTTGCACCCAATAGAGAGAGAAAGCGGCCTTCACAAGGCAGGTGAAGTGCCATCCATTCCTACCCTTTCCCACTCAGTGCAGCAGGTGACTGCTCAGAGGGAGACCTCATGATGTGAGACCTGCATTTCTGCTCTGAGGCCTGTCCTGTGTACCCAGACCTTGCGACACAAGTCAAGGTTGCTATGGTCCTGATTCATCCCTCCCCAAGCCCAGATCACTCGAGGTGGAGAGACCCTGCCCTGATTGCAAAGCAGTCACTTCTGTCAACTTCTGTTCATCCTGGATTGATCTGTGCTGCTGTCTTGCTGCTTGGTGGTGGTTTCCAAGATGTGACCTATGGGATACTTCCAAACCCATGCAGAACTTAACCCATAACCCATCCAAGGGTTAAACCAGCAGCTGTGGATGATGTTTCTATCTTACATCAGGTTATCCTGAGTAATTTGCTTGGACATGATGCTAAATGACTGTGCTAAAAGCAGAGAGAGAAGGTGGTTTGGGAATACAGCTTTCCTTGGCAGACTAAGCTGGTATGTGATCAGACAGGAATCATATCAGTAAATACGAAGCAGAGTTCACCATCTGTTAACACCATCCACGGAGTGCGTCTGACCCCTGCAAACCTGCATAAAGTTGGCACAAACTGAGTGTGGGTGCAGAGCTAAGACGGGTGGCTTCATGCAGAGCTCTGCAGGTGCTCTGCAAGTCCAGACTGCCACCTCCAGGCACACAAAGCTCACAGAGCCTCACATGCTAATGGTACAGCCAAATTTGGCCTGGGCAGCTGTAAATGAAATGCTTCAGAGATGACTTATTGGTAGCTTGAGGAAATATTGGGTGTGACTAGAAAAGGAAAGCTGTTTTGCCAAAGAAAGACCAGCTCCCAACAGTGCAAGTCGGAATAAAATCTCTTGGGGGACATGTAAGAAGGTGTGAAAATCCTGATGGCTATTTAGATACATGAAGGGGTTTATTTGCTGTCATACATAAACCAGAATTTCTATTGCTTCCCTTGAATGGAAGAGGTTGCCTCTTGATCAGCTCATTTCCCTGGACAGGTTCCCCAAGGCTTCTCCACAAGGTTTTCAATCCAGAACTGGTTCCCTGGGTGCCAGCCCTGTCCCCAGCCTGGCCAGACACTGCCTGTGGTGGGGCTCAGTCTTGGGAACGTGGAGCAATGCAGGGAGTCTGGAAATGGGGCTCTGTGTCCTGGAGAGGAGCCTCCGATGCCTGGCCCTTGCAGGACTGCACTTTCATGGCAATTTCTTCCAGAAGGGGAAGAAATGACATGTTAAAAAGGACACAACCCCAGGGGTTGTGAGCAGGGTGATGCCCTGGGCATGGTCCTCAGAGTCTTTCACAAGGTGATGCTGCGATAGCTGTGGAGCAGCTCTGAATAGGGGCCCTGTCCGCATAGAGCGATGCCCTGGCAGACCTGAGTGTGTCTGCCCCCGGGGGAAGGAGCCAGGCACCAGCACCATCCAGCCTTCCACGGAGCAAGTCTTTGCTTTGGGACTGAGAAAGGTAAGAACTTTTTGCAATGCACAAAACATTGCACATTTTGCAAAATGTGGATGCTGGCTTTAGTCACAACTGAACTAAATGAGTGAAATGTGGGTCTTCGGTGAACACTAACATGTCCCACCATTCCCAGGCTGTCCCACTGCACCCAGTGCCAGCAGTGTACCATGACCAAGGTGTGACATGGTTGCTGTCCCTGTCTACATGAGAGGGCAAGGGTCTGAGCAGGACCTGCACAGCTGTGTGCACTGCATATGCGTTCAGGATGAGATGACCTTCAGAGGTCCCTTCCAACCATATTGAATTTTCTGGCAAATAAAGGCTCCAGCAAGCTAGAAAGGTGGAACATGAATACCTAAGGATGTGTTTGAGAGTGGTGGGGAAAGGAGGTGGGTCCAGGACAGCAACCAGCATCCTCAGCCATGGTGTGGGTGGTAGTGCAGGAAATACAAATACCCAAACGGGCCATGTAAGGGGGAATGCAGAGCACAGGGCTTGTGACCTCAACCCTCAGCACTGGGGAGATGGTCCTGGAGCAGCTTGCCCAGCCTGGGGGCCAGTGCTCTGGGAAAGGGGTCACCAGAGGGAATGGTGAAAGGGGAAACTGGCCTGAAGGTTGTTCTGGACAGGGCTGGCACTTGGTAGCACATAGACAACTGGTGCAAGGGGGGCTGGGGCGCCTGGGAGGACAGGACTGCACAGTGCCATGGGACAGCCAGGCTGGCCTTCCCCACAGTGGGGATGTGGAGTGGGGCTGCACTGCCTGGGGATGGTCTCCTCCATCCCCGATGGGCTGCAATGGCTGGGGGCACACAAACAGGCAGGGTCGTGGATAGAGCCACTCCCACCCAGAGCTGTGGTGCCCTTTTCATTTCATATGGCAAGAAAAATATGCTTCTTTTCTGCAAATGCAGGTGTTCTCTTTTTTTCCTGCAACTCATATGCTGGTAAATCCTTCATGGGAGGGCAGCTGGAACCACAGCTACACGCCTACAAGAAGCTCTTTGCAAGCTCACATACAAGATCCTTCAGCTCAGACTTCAGGGGATGAGACTTGAGGTTTTACTGGTTTCGGGTTTGGTTGCTTTGTTTTTTTCGTTTTAAAAAAAGATCCTGAATTTCTAGGAGAGGGTAAGTCTGAGTCTGGGAAAACCTTCCAGAGACCCCTGAGGTTCAGAGAAACCTCTGCACCAAGATGTCTTGTGCTTACATGATCTCTTGCATGAGATTCTCCTACATAACAATGACTTGGTGGTTTTGGGAAAGCTTCTCCCAGTCCCCAGCACAGCACCCCCCCGCCAGGGACCCTACAACTGATCAGCCTCTTGGCCCTTCCCTGCACCTGTGGCTCATCCCATGGATGCTCCTGCTCGCCAGGGATGCAATTTTCATATGTGGGAAGCTTTCTGGAGTGGAGGAAAGTGATGACTGGGTGGACGTGTCAGTGCTGCCCCCTCTGTGCCTCTGAAGCACCCACAGAGACCGCCATGTTCTCTGCAAGTGGTGAAGCAGCTCTGTGAAGCACAGCAACAAGAACAGGCAAGGAGATGGCCCATGGAAAGAATGAGTTTTATTGTCCAGGAGGAGGTGCACACTCTGAACATAAAAGACAAACCCTGCCCCACCATCCCCACAGCTGGGAGCAGCCCAACAACCCCATGCTGCAGGATCTGACCCATGAACCACCTGGAAAGGGGCCATCTGGCAGCTCCCAACCTCAGATCCTGCAGCCCACGTTACTGGGGTTGCAAACCCCAAGGACACAGGTCTTCTGCTCTCCCCAGTTTGTCCATGATAGACTCACCCTCTGGGGAGTCCCAAATGTTGGGGAGAGAGGACACAGCCAACGCCAACCATCCTGTGCTGCAGGGCTTGGTCTGAACTCCATCATGATGCTGTCTGCAGGGGGGTGTGACAGGTCTGAGTGCAGGACACAGGGTGCAATACAAATTAAATAACACATTGCATCTGTGCCCCATTGCAAAGAGCTTCCATAGGAAGAAGTAAAGTGCCCACCACAGTCAGAGAATCCATCAGGATGCAAACGCCCTGGATGGAAAGCTATGCCAGCCCCAGAAAGGCCAGTTTAGCCGGAATTATTGCAGCTGAGAAATGGCTTTAACCCTCCCCCCACCCTCCTTGTGCCCAAACAGCACTGAGAAGAACAGACCTCAGGACAGATCCTACCACTACTTGCATTTGAGTGATGCTGGATTTACTGTGCCAGTGCTAAGGACAGGATGCCGTGGGCCAGGCTGGTCCCTGGCAGTGAGCGTGGCTCCCCTCCAGCACTTCTCCTTCTCCAGCAGCCCCCCTCCCCAGCCACACTCCCAGAAGAATTTTTTTGCAGTGAATTCAGCCCCACAACTGAGGCTTCTGTGCTTTGAGACCATTTTTGTGTATGTAACATAGTATTTCAGTAAAATAGTTCCCAAACCCATAGAAAATTCTATTTACACCCAAGAGAAACCTTCCCAGCCCACAACCTGCCCCCCACCCCTGGCACATCTGCATCTCCGCAGCCAACTCAGCCTCTCGGACCAGCTCCACAGGTCTTTGGAGGTCATCACTCCACACCAGGCAAGCTCTCCAAAAGAAATGTTCCTGTGGAGGAGAGGAGGAGCTGTGGAGGAAAGGCCTACTGCCCAGTCACAGGGCTCACCAGCTGGGCTGTGCTGAAGGTCCTCTTTGCCCAGAGCCCCTGTCCCCAGCTGTAGGACTGTGTGAGTGTAGCTGAAAACATGGCTCAGGACCTCTCTCTGCAGACAACATGGAAGCCCTGGGCATAGGCAGATAGTGTGGTAATGGAACAGCTCTGAAGTTTCTCCAGGACACTATAAGAACAAAGAAGAATTTGGCAGAAGTCTCTCTGTCCCTTCACCATGTGAGATGGGAGCAGTTTCTCCCACTCCTCTCTCCTCTGGTGCAGTTTTGGGGGAGGCCAGAGGAAAGGAGATGCCTGTTCTGCTGGAGGAGAAACTTGAGTTTGTGGCACTAGAAAACATGCCTGGGCTGCCCTGGGATGCCTGTGCTGGATCCAGAGAGGAGCAGTGCTGGTGGGTTCAAGAGGTGGAGAGTCTTCTGCAGCACCATGGAGCTTCTTGAGGCTCCAGATGGCAGACCCTGGCTACCTTTCCTCCATGCTGTGGGCCGTCTCCTCTGCATGCAGAGCTGGGTGTTCCTGGCACTGCCAGCTTGTGCTCTGTTCCCTGCCCTCCTGGGCTTGGTAGAGGTGGACCATGAAGTCACCTGCAGGCTGGTGCAGTTCAGGAGGTCCAGGTTGGAGTATACTGGAACTGGGAAGTACTGGGAACAGGGTTGTCTCAGCTGTGTGGCAGCCCGTGGGGCTGTCCTCAGTTCAGATATTCCACAGACTCCCCTGTTGTCAGATCCAAAGGAGCTGCAGGCCATGGCAAACCCAGTAGCAGTGCTGCTGGTACTGCAGTTGCATTTGGTACCCCTCCATCTGCAGGTGCAGCTGGGGCTGTCCATCTGTGTTAAGGGGTTACCACCTCCCCTGCATTGCTGTGTGGGAACCCCCAGTCCCACAGGGACATGGTAGAGGATGGAAAGAGGCATGACATGTCCCTAGCCCGCTTGGAAGGCTGCTCTCCCATTCAGATGGAGGAAGGAAGCAGCAGGACCATCAAGGTATCTGGAAAGCCACATTCCCACTGACGCTGTAATCAAAGAGATGCTGGTGGCGCTCCAGGTCCTCATCTGGTGCCCCTTTTCCTGCTCACCACCCTGCTGCCCCTTTGCCAGGGTAAGTGTTAAGGAATGCTTGATGCGGGTTTGCAAATCTGGCCATCAGAGATGCCTTCTGGGGCCATTTGTGTTCAGCAGCTGGGACCGCATGGCCTGGATGCTGCTCAAGATCTTCTTCTGGTGCCCCATCATGGTGATGCCCAGACTCCGAACATCCCTGGAGAACAAAGACACTGTCAGACACCCCATAGGCTGGACCTGTGCTGAGACCCAGAGAGATACTGCCCCTCTCTGTGTGCGTACCCCATGGACCAACCCTGGACCCCACAACTGGCTCCTCTCTGCTTGCTTATCAGCACAAGGTTGCTGCAGCTGAGGGTCCATGGGCATCCTCCCAGGGACAGAGAGGCTGCCATTCACTTGGCACATCCTCCTGACAGGGCTGCTGTGACAGCCCCGGGGGGAGCAGGAGCAGGATGGGGATCACTCCTGACAGGCTAGTAGGTGACAAGATCGATGCTCTGAAATTGGATTCAGTTTTAGCGAGATGCCCTCAGATAACCCAGTCAGAAAGATGGATGGATGATGAGCCTTCCCCACTCAAAAGTTTCCCTGATGCGCATGAGAAACAAGGATCAGTATCAGCTCAATCCCACAGCAAAGGCCGCAGGTACAGCCCCTGATCAATGCACATGACAGCCCTCTGCTGTCTCTCCCGCTTCCCTTTCACTGGCTGTTTCTCTACCTGCCCCACCTCGACCAAGGCAAGCACTGTCACATCTTCCTGAGCCATGGGATCTACCGTCTGGCAGTCCCTTGCCTTTTTACAGGGAACAAGTCTCCTCAGAGGTGGGAGAGGTTGTTGCCAGCCCTGCGGTAATGCTAGACAGGTGGCAGAGCAAGCTCCTTACAGCAGGAAGAGGAGGAGGAGGATGGGTGGTGGGACACATCTTCCCCAGCTCTTCTTGCTTAACCCAGCCTTGGTCACTTGGCTGTGACCTTCCTGGTCATGCCGAGGCCCTGGATGGGCATCCCTGCCAAGCTGCTGGGAACCACTCCAATGCACTGGGGTGTGAAGATGCTCCAAGGTTGCCCCCACCTCCATTTGTTTCCCAATATCCCAGAGAAGCTGCACAGTATGGCGCAGCCACACTCTGGTCCAGACAGAGGAAACATAGGTGAGAAGTGCAAGGAGACAGCAACCTCATATCTGAGCCTTCTTTGATCAGGAGGTTGGATTTGTGACCTCCTGAAGCACCTTACAACCTGAATTACCTATGAACCTACAGTGACATTGGAGAGCCAGCACAGAGCATCAGAGGTGACTTGGTACTCACATCCTCTCAGTACAGCTCCCACACCTTCTCTCAAAGGTCAGCACACACCTGGACATTGTCCAAGGTCTCACCACCATCTCCTTGTGGATGTGTCTCTGGCATCAAGGACCAACTAGATCAAGCAAGCCAAGGCAGAACCATCACTGTTCAGGGCTAGTGGGATGGTGCAGGGCTACCCAACTGGTGCTGTTTGTTCTCTGTTACTCACTCAATGTTCATGCCCATCACCATGCCCAGGGAGGAGTACCCTGCCATGGCGAAGTTGTCCCGGTAGTGCCCCAGCTGGATGGAATCCAGCCAGTCCTCCACGGTCAGACAGCTGGCCAGGTCGAGGAGACCCCTGTTGAAGGGTGTTTGGGTGAACCTGGGAGCAGGACAGAAGGGATTAGCTCAAGACGTGATGGTCCTAAGTGGTCAGACTATGAGGTCCACCTCAAAGAGCCCATCACTCTGCAGGGGAGGGCAGGACAGAGAGGGCCCTTGCTCTCTTTACAAGGATGGTAAAGGCAGGCACGCCACTGGATGGGGGCTGCTGCACATGCTTGTCCAGACCTTGACGTGGGCATGCCACAGTGGGAACAAGGCAGTGAAATGCAGAATGCTTCCCACTGCCCACCACAGCCTGTGCCTATGGACCTTATGCATGCCCGTGGTTGCAGGGAAGCCACTGCTGCTAGCGTTGGACAGAAATATCCCTGATTCTCTGCAACCAACATGCTCTGCCCAGCATCAGCTGCCAGACCCTGCTTATCGCAGCGGCTGAGGCAGCCCTTACCAGTTTGCGGTGGCTTCACGAGCCCTTACCGGTTCACAGTGGCCGTGCACTTCAAGTTGTCAGGGTTGCGGATGAGCTTGTCCAGGATGCCCACAATCTGGGAGAAGCGTGGCCTCTCGCCGCGGTCCTTCTGCCAGCAATCCAGCATGAGTTGGTGCAGGGCTGTGGGGCAGCCCATGGGGGCAGGCAGGCGGTAGCCTTCCTCCACTGAGTTAATGACCTGGAAGGAAGCCACACACTGGAGTGGAGCTGCACTCCCACCCAAGTGGAAGCACCCCAGCCAGTGGCATGCAGGGAAGGTCCCTGTTGTGAGAGCTGCTGGGGCCATCAGATGGGGAAGCAGGGAACACAAGATTCATGCTAAATGACAAGTTCATTGCCGGCGAGCTGCGTCAGTCTCTGTGGAGAGCTGGAAGCAGGCTGGATACTGTACACATACAAGAAATCACTGGTATGACAGCAAGTTTATTAAATAGTCCAACAGGCCTAAAATACTGCAGCTTCCCTCCAGCAGACAAGCCACAAGAGCTGCACTCACATTCAGTCGTTCTACAACCAGGGCTTAGCACTGCTCGGCAGGGCTGGAGGAATCCCTGCTGGAAGGAGCTGTGCAGAGGGGGTAGTGTAAACCACTGCGTCCATGCTCTGTTGTCACCAAAGCCACTTACTAAAATAATAAAAAAACTAGGTAGAGTGGGGACTCTCAGGACTCCCAGAGCATGGAGAAGGCAGATAGAATCATAGAATCATTTAGGTTGGAAGAGACCCTTGGGATCAATGTGTCCAACCATATGTGGAAAAAAAAAAAAAAGGAGTCCTGTGGTTCTGCAGAGTCAAAATACTCATTTTATTGCCTCTTTTTGGAAATTTTCTTCCCAGGTTGCACTCAGGAACACAACCTACATTTTCCTACAGGTTTTATCCTACTCTTGATGTAAGAGTGGCTCCCCTAACTCTGACAAGCCCAAAGCCTACTGCCAGCTGGTGCAAGCCTGGGGTTTTCAGCAGCCTCATGTGGGCAGTGGAAGGGATGGACCCCCAGCACTGGGTGCAGGAGGGACTGGCAGGCTAATGCAGTGGGGCTGCAGTGGCCTTAGGGAATCCCTGACTCCTTCCCATTGGAAAGGTGGCACAGCACATGCTGAAGCTCTCCAGCCAGCAGGAAGGCTTGTACAGAGCAGCAGAGAGAGACTGGGAAACCCCTAATAGGCACAGCCAGGAGTCACGCTGCTGCAAAGGGAAGGGCTGCTTGATGCATATATGGCCAACACACCAACGTTCCTGCTGAGGGGACAAGCACTCTGTGCATGGCCCTGTGGGGATGTGCGGAGAGGCAAGGGCTGCTCTTAGGGTCCCTTTTCCCCACCCCCCCTGCTAGGCTGGCTTGGGTGAGGGCAGGAGGAGAGGCCACCACACTGCTCTGAATCCACTCACATCCCGGTTGGTCATGTTCCAGTACGGGCGCTCGCCATAGGCCAGCACCTCCCACATGACAATGCCGTAGCTCCACACATCGCTGGCTGAGGAGAACTTGCGGTAGGCGATGGCCTCCGGGGCTGTCCAGCGAATGGGGATCTTTCCACCCTGAAAAAGTGAGCAATGGCAGAGGCTCAGAGCATGCAGGGCTCAGACATCCCTACCCCTCTGCAGCTGAGACAGCAGCTTAGACAAGCTGTATGTTGGGATGGCATCTTCTGGACAGGAGGCAATGGAGGCAATCTGCACAAGATAAGCCTAGAGGTGTACATGAAGGATGACTTCAAGATATTTCCAGTAGAGTAAGGAGAAAGCTGTATTGTTTTACAATGTCTCCTTCGTGGACAATTCTGGTCCTCAGTGTTCAAGAGTGATGAAGTAGAGCCAAGGGCTACCAGAGCACAAAGGCACGGAGATGACAGTGGACGCAGGCAGAGAGCCTGACTTGAGCAGACAAGGAGAGCAATGACAAGTGCTCCCCGTCCATTACTGCTTTGGTAGGCAAGCACTGAAGCAGAGAACTTGGTGAATTAAAGGACCATGCTGACAAAAATGGGCAATAAATGGGCTAAGTGTACATTTAAGCTGAAAATATGGTTACCAGCCATTTGAAGAGGAAGGCTGTGGCACAGGGAACATAGGTTGGGTGCCCCAGAGCAGCCAGGACAGGTGTGATGTGCCTGGGAACACTTTTCAGGTACCCCTGTCTAGGGAGAGTTGCTTTCACCCAACTGAGTCCTGCCTGCTCTGGCACACTCTTGGTGGGGGCTGAAAATGAATGATGTGTCCTTTGGGAGAATTCCTTTTGGGAAGGCGTCTCCTGAGCAGGTCAAGGACAACAGAAGAGGAACACAGGATACCATCCTATCACAAGTTCCTGAACAAGAAAGCATCCTCATTTTCAGGATGCCCTGACTGAGACCTCACCAGAGGTCCTGTCACTGCATCCTTGTGGTTCATCTCTACCTGGACTATGCACCTTGTCTTCCTCCAGAGCAAACAGTTTCACTGAGTTTCACTGTGTCAAAATACCTCAAAGCCCCTCCTTGCAACATGCCAGCTGTTCCATCCTCCAGTGACCTCCCTGCTTGCATTCAGACTGGGGACATGAGGCACAGTCTCTACAAACTGGGCAGGACCAGAAGGGGTCAGCAGGTAGGTCAATGCATGAGCTCTGGTCACCTCCCTGACCCAGTGTGGTCACTGACATACTGTCTCTGGAAATTTGTTTGTGAGGATCAAAATTACTGGGGGAAGCTCAGAGACTGGCTTGGTGGGAGGGAAGCCAGGCTGTGTGTGTGTCTGTAGGCCACAGACAAGGAGATGGGCTGCCTAGCTGATGTTGGGTCCCTTCTTACCCTTCCAATGAGAGTCCCAAAGCCAAGATGCAGAAATTGCTGTACTTGAACAAAGCAACAGGAAACTTTCACAAAATGAAAGGATCTAAAATATCAAGTTATTCCTTCACAAACCAAAGGGAGCAGTTGAACACAAAGACACACAGAGGACATTATAGCTCACTTCACCACTTGGGTAAAGCCAAGCCAAGAGCTTGAAGACCATGTTGTCCAAGCTGGGCCACTGTGCACTCATTCCTCAGAGCAGCAACTGCTGTGGGTTCTGCTCTGCAGTGCCGTGAACTATCCAAATCCAGCCTGAAGCTCTTTCTGCTTCTCTAGTTCCAGTCCTTCTGAAAAGTGATACTCAAACTCCTTAGCTGCAGCTCCAAACTGGCTGCCACTTTTGTCCCACGAGAGGTGTGCCTGAGGAGTACACTAATTCCTTTCATGGCCAGAGAAGTGCAAAAAGAGCACATTCCTTCAATTACTTAATTTCCTCTTGAATGACCTCCAGCACAGGAGTATATGAAGCTCCAGAGCTGTCAGGTTGGACAGAAAATCTTAAAATGACTTCACAAACAATAGTGTCCTACCGTAAAACAAAATTATGTAAATTGCAAAGCCAACTCCCACCCTTTCCAGCCCTGAATGAGGGAGAGTCACATGGATAAACTACTCCACGTGTGGGAGAAGTAGTGGGCCACACTACTGAAAAATGTTACCATAACGCTGCCCAATGACCCCAGAACAGCTGAAGGATTTGATGGAGCTGCGTACTTGTCCTGGTTTCAGCTGGGATAGTTATTATATCTAGCAGCCTCTGTGTTTTGGATTTAGTATGAGAATAATGTTGATAACAGGTATTGTTTTAGTTCTTGCTAGGTAATGTTTATATTAATTCAATGATTTTTCTGTTCCCCACAGAAGCTGAAAGGGAGCATAGAGAGGACAAACTGCCAAAGGACTATTCCAAACCACAGACATCATGCTCAATATATAAATGGGGGTTGGCTGAGGGGCAGGAATCCACAATCACTGCTCAGGATGGACTGGACAATCAATCATCAGATGGTGAGCAATTGTATTGCATCACTCATTTTGTATATTCTTTTATCATTATTGTTATTATTATCTTCTCTTCCATATCTTCTGTTAAACTGTCTTTAACTCAAACCACAAAGTTTCCTTTTTTCCCAATTCTCCTCCCCTATCCCACAGTGGGGGGTGGGGGATGAGTCAGCAGTTGCATGGTCCTGGTTGCCACTTGGGGTTAAACCATGACAACAGTCTAAGGAAGGAGTCCAATGGGGACATGAGAGTGTCCCTGTGCAGTGGACCATGCGTGAACACAGGAGCTGTTGGCTGGGGAGATTTCATCAGCTCCCTGCTCTCCCTTGCTTCTCTTTGTTTACTGCACACTTCAGTTCCGGGATGTCCCTGGATAAAGGACAATGCAGTAAGCCTCAGAAGTTCTTTGCGTTCACGCTCTTGGTCCTTATATCAGCAGTGAGGTGACTATCTCCACTTCTGTTCTGCCTACAGAATCACAGAATCATCATGGTTGGAAAGGACCTCTGAGATCACCAAGGCCAACCTTACACACACAGAACACCCCTACAATCTCAGCCACTACCTTGACTTCAGGTTGTCTTACTTTTCCATCTGTCAGTGGCCCAGGGCAATTACTGTCAGTAAGGATCAGCGAGACAGCAACACTAGGAACCACGCACCGTGGTGGTGTACGCAGCATCAGGGTCATCCTCCAGGATGCGGGAGAGGCCAAAGTCAGACACTTTGCAGACCAGGTTGCTGTTCACCAGGATGTTGCGGGCAGCCAGGTCCCGGTGCACGTAGCCCAGTTCAGACAGATACCTCATACCTGCTCCAATGCCACGCAACATGCCTACCAGCTGGATGATGGTGAACTGCCCGTCGTGTTTCTGGAGGGGAAATAACCCAGAGCTCATGATGATTTTCACCAGCATCCTATTGAACCTGCTCTCATTAAACTAAACCTGTAGTACTTCTCATCTTTGGCTTAGTAACTCCTCCAAACACAGTGCCTCTCTCTTGTCTCCCCAGCCAACCTCCTGCCCTCCCAGCACCTGTGATACACCGCCCGGGCAGGTGTGATGCCACTCCAGGGAGCTGGCCACAATGGCCTGGAGCTGGTGTCTGCTGGAGAGGTGAGAGCCCAGAGCACAGCAGTCATGCAGGGATCGCAGTGGCCATGGGGCTGAGGAGCAGGAACCAGCCTCTCCTCCAGTCACTCAAGCCCAGGGGGATGTGCAATGAATAAAAATACAGAAGAGCTCCTTACCCTGAGGAAGGTGTCTAGCGAGCCATTCTCCATGTATTCAGTAACAATCATTACCAATTTGCCTGCAAAAGACAAGGGAGGTCAAGTTAGCAGAGAAGTCACCTTCCTCCGGGAAGCCCAGTGCCAGGCTTTTACTGGGAGACAAATGAATCCAGGCCCATGGATATCCTGCAGACCCACAGGGTGGTCTCACCCCTGCACCGCACAGGACCGGCACAACGGTGGGGATGTGGCAGTAACCCCAACACTTAACCCTCCCTCCAGGTGTAACTGATATGGCTAGGTCAGCTTTGTTATCCCACTGAAATTTGCATTCCATTAGCATAACACTTTGCATCAGAATGTGCCTTTTTGAAGGAAGACTTCAAATTATGATTCAATACAGGCAGCCTTTAAAATAAACGCTAATGGGTAGGACATCTCCTACACCAACAGCCCTGACTTGAGGCACACTGCAGAGCAAGAGGGGACCTGCCGCATGGGAAGTTTATCCTGTAAGAGAAGGCAAGGGGGTGGGATGGAGGAGACAGACATCTGACGAGTGAGCAACCAGGGCAGGCCAAGGATGGAGTGGACCCAAAGCGAGCCCTGACCCCCATCTCCCAGGGGGCCCACAGGGAGGTACGTCCCAGCTCTGCCACACCATAGGGTCCCATCCCCACCAGCCACATACTCCTGGTCACCACCCCCTCCAGGTGGATGACATTGGGGTGGTCGAACTGCGCCATGATGCTGGCTTCGCTCAGGAAGTCCCGCCTCTGCTTCTCTGTGTAGCCTGCTTTCAGTGCCTTGATGGCCACAGGTATCTCCCTCTTCCCTGGCAGCTTCAGACGGCCGTAGCACACCTCTCCGGACTCTCCTGTGGGGCAAGGGAAGGTGAGGGAACAGGAAGCTCCTCAGCTTCTTGCACCAACCCACCAGCAGCACTGATCACCCAGTCTGCTGGCTCGCTCCCAGCATACTCCAGCCCCTCAGGGTTCCTGGGATCCTTGTGCATCACTGCCCCTGAGTACAGAAAGGGTTGCCCATCTCTGGCTTCCAGTGCCACCTCTGGGAACTGGGCAGAAATATCAGAAACCACCTCTCTCTGACACCTTTTACTGAAGATGATGGGCCAAGAGATTACACTGGCACTTGGTTTACCACTTCTAATGAACAAATTTGGGAGTCTCTCAGAGCAGCAGATACCTCTCAGCCAGGCTTCCTAATGCTGCTTTGGGGTAGGGCCTTGGGGTGCTGCTGATGAAGTTCCAGCTTCATCTCTGCCCTGTGCTCCCCTGCAAGCCTCTATCCCTATGCAAAAATCCCTCTTTTTCTGAAAACTTAGCATTTTGTTTGCAATTTCATTTGTATTTTGTCACCCCAGATGCTTGGTCTGAGGTTTGAAAGCAGGGTGGCCACACTGGAGCACCCACATGGGACAGGCTGAGCCGTCAGTGGCACAGTGGCTGAGCAGCTATCCTCTGCACCCAGCTGCCTCCAAAGAGTTTATTTCATGCCTGGGGACTCACCAGACCCAATGACCTTCTCAATCTTGATCCGGGAAGCCTCAATTTCACGGGTGAACTCATGCACAGCTTGGCAGGGGTCCTCATATGTGTGTGGGTCCACATAGAACTTGGACTCGGGGAAATTCACTGCCAGGTTCCAAAGGGGAGAGAGGAGATAAGCTCTTTCGGGCAGCCCTGCCAAGAAGTAGGGACACCCAGCAGCCGAGCAGAGGATGGGCAGTGGTAGAACTCCTTGGCCTGACATGCTGAGGAGCCACAGAGGCTGCAGCCCCAAGAAAACCCAAGGCACTCTTTGGTACAGTGGTGTCCTTAGAGCACTCCAGGTCCTGGCGGCCCAGGTCTTCTCCATATGATTGTCCCCCTCCACCCTCCTGCCTCCCCCAATCCCTCGGCTGTGAAGAATTTTCCACTCTTCTATCCTGCTGTTATCTGGGATGAACAGTCCCACCTCACACTGTGCAGCCCTTCAACCCCATAACCAGGATGTCCCTGGGGTTAGAGCCCCAGCTCAACTCTTCTGGACACATCCCCAGAAGCAGCCAGTGACCAAAACCCTTCCCCCTGGAAACCACTGCAGTGCCGGGAGGTAATGGTCCAGGTCCAGGCCCATCCATAGGTCCTTCACACCCCAGGGGCAGCAAAAGGGTCCTACCTTGCCCATTCTGATAATGCATCTTCTCCTCATCAGAATCCTGGAAGGCCTTGCTGTATCCACAATGCCTGCCACAGAGATATAAGGGTCAGAAGAGGTGTTCCTGTCCCTCACTCCCACAGGAAGCCCTGAGGCAGGGGTGTGTGCCAGGGCTGTAGGCAGCCCAGGAGAGCTGGAGCTAACACTTGGCCCTCCACCAGCTGAGTCCCTGCATCTTGATGGACTCACACTTCAGGCTGGAGCAAGGTACTTTCCAGGTGCCCTCCAAGGAACTACAAGCTGCAGCCCTTTTGTGTCCTCTGGGCAGTGGTATGTGTGCTCCACATGCCTGGCTCAGCCATGCTGAGATGTAGCAGCACACAGTCCTCCTTGTACTTTTCCAATGGAGTAGAGTTCTTTCCACTCCTGACCAGGCCCCCTAGCCCACCCCGTCAGCCTTGTGCTGGTGGTGGTACTGGTACAGGTATTGCTGTGGCTGTCACTATCGCTATTCATCCTGCAGGCATGAAGGGAAGGTCTAGAGACTAGCTCTGCCTTAGGGAAGGTGGAGGCATGGTGACTTCTAAATAAAGTCTCTTGGTTGCTTAATAACCCCTGACCTGTGGATGTTCTGGACAAACTGAGAGGAGAAAAGTTGCACCTAAATTCTCCCATCCTTCCTGCCCTGCTTGGCGACAAGCTGCACTTGACCACCAGAAAACACTTACCTCTTCTTGCAGATTAGGACCACCAGTAACGCAACAAGACCAGTGATGAGTGTCAGGCAGATCCAGACAATGGTCATCGTGTCATACCGGAGAGAAACTGGAAGAAGCAGGGTAAGAAGGAGGTGAGCTGAATGAGGAGCCTTTTGCTGTGCTCAGAAACTCACCTACCCAACTGGGGTCATGTTCATCAAAGGCAAAACACCATTCCCCATCCAGCCCCAGCTCTGGGGCTATCTCATTGTACAGGGACCATTTACACATGGGGAAACCAAGCACAGATCTGGGAAAGCCATAGTGATACAGTAAACCAGTGCAGAGAGAGTCTGGAGCCTCAAGACCTCACCAGGTCTTCTCTGCCCTAACTGCCATGTCCTTCCCCTCTATTCTTTCTAATGTAGAAGCACATCTCAGGAGGGCTACCTCAAGCAAGCCCTGCAGGTTGAAAGCCCAGGAGATGTGCCTCCACCCTCCCTCCCCATGTGGCAGAGGAATAACGGTCACAGACCAGGGCATTACCATCCCTCATGCTCCCTGCCCCACACTTCCCACATCCCACAACTGCACACACTCACCTGGCTTCCCTGTTTCTACCTCCACAGTCTGACTGAACCTCCCGCAGCCAGCAGAGGTGCGCGCCCGAACCTGGAAAATGTAGCGGGTTGCGGGTCTGAGCCCAGAGATGGTGGCAGTGGTGCCCTTGGACTTCAGAGTCGAATAGCTCTGCATTTCCTTGTCCTGGGGAAAAGCAATGCCAAAAACCTTGCTGCATCAGCACAGCAACCACAAAGTCTTTGTGCGAGGCTGGCTGATAGCAGCAATTGCACCAGCAGGATTTAAACTGAGCCGTGCTCCTGTGTAGACCCACCACGCTGGGACTGGTTTGACGCAGCAAGCTAAGCATTACCTTCTCGTAGTACTTGATCTCGTACTCCAGGATGATGCCGTTGGGCTGGTCTGGCTCTTGCCACAACAAGGTGACGCTGTTCTGTCCAGTGCTCTCCTGGCGGACCACCACCACCTGGGACGGGGCTGGGGATACAGACGGAAAGGTGTTAGGTGCTGGCAGGGTCCTATGTGGGTGAGGGCAGCAGGGATGGGTGGAACTGGAGAACTGGGGCCCCATGCAGGACCCCTGTTTTAAACCATGTTTCTGTTTTAATTAAAGCCATGTGGAGATGAGTAGTTTGAAAGATGGGAGAAGACACTTGCAAACAGGCTCTCGTTCACTTCAGTTGCATCGATCTCTTTCCCATGGAGTGAGCAGGCTCTAAGGACATGAAAGAGGAGGGCGCTGTCCCAGCACAGGCAGGAGGGAACACTGGTGCTTCACTGTGATATGGAACCAGAAAGAAGAAGGGGCTGTGGGGCTGGAGGTCATGGAGATCACTGGCAGGACCCTGGGGGGTCACAGGGAGAGAGCCAAAGGGGAAGAGGGAGAGAGGAGATTATAAAGGCCCACAGGGGTGATCATCAAGGACTGAGCATCAGTATAAAGGTGCCCTGGAGGTGCTCTCCTCCCCTGAGATACTGTTATCTGCTTGGACCTGTGTTGGGAGCCCATGGATCGGTCCTTGTACCTGCCATGTCTGAATTGGAGCTGCCATGGCCTCTTTTTCCCCTAGAAAAATCCACCTTGGAAGGACCCCAGAGAGTGCCAACCATTGGGTCCAACTTATGGGGAAGGGTCAGGCACTCCTTGTGGCCCTAACTGTCGGATGAAAAATGGGATGTGGCAGCCCTGCAGAAGACATTGCTGCTGCTGGCCATGGCTGCAGCTCAGGGACGTTGCTGTAGCAGCACAGAGACCAAAAGAAGCCACAGGGGTTGCAGCAGCAGTGGAGCACGCAAGGACTGAAAGGCAGAAGTTTTAGCTCAGTTTGTCTTCAGGCTGGCTCCTTTAAGAAGCAGAAATCACAGCTGGGACACAGAACCCCAGGGAGCTGGGACTGGGTGGGATGGAGGAAACCAGCTAAGCCCTGCAGGCACCAGCATGCCATGTCTCCAAACAGCTCCAGGGCATCTCTGCTACACCTGCACCTGCTCTGCTCAGTGCCATGGAGCTGGGGGGACAAGAGTGACCAGCACCCAGCATGGCAGGCTGCCCCATGTCCCTCAGCCCCTCCTGGAGAGCAGGGATGCTCTGTGATGTGCAGCAGCTGGAGCACCGCAGAGGCACAGCAGCTCAAATTCAATCACTACCAAATTCCCAACCCCACTGGTTTCACAGCACCTGCTCGGTACCCACTTCCCAGCAGAGAGGCTGAAAGGGGAATATTCATCACTTCCCAAGAGCATCCCGCCCCGAGGCATCACGCTGGTGCTGCTTGGCAGCACTCGGAGGGATCACGCAGGAGCAAACCAGCAGGACTGAACCCTTTCCCTGTGGGCTTGGCGGAGCAGTGAAGAAGGGCTACGAGCAGGCATTGGTAACAAACGGGCCTTGTTCCCCTGCCAGGCATGAGCCAACCCAGTGTGGCTCCCCGGATCCCTCCTGCTGGCATCACTGCCATGAGAACAGAAGGGGCTCAGCATCACAGGAAGTTCTGGTGGGCTCCTTTCCAACTGGGAGGATGAACAGGAGGGGTCAGTCCCTGCCCTGTCCCCTTTGCCTACAGCACGTTCCATGGAAAGGGGCTCAGCTCTGGGGAGATGCCCAGGTGACCCTGGAGCAAGGTCCTGGCCCACCTGGGCTACAGCATTGCTGAGAAGTATTTCCTATTTGAAAAAGCATTTCACAGCAACGGATTTTCAAAGGTGAGACATGCGTGAGAGAGACTTTCCCAGCAAACATTGCTGTCACCTGCCAGGGCCTGGCATTGGTGTGAGCTGAGAGCAGAGCATGAACTGCTGCTTGGCCCTTTGGGAAGGGACAGAAGGCTGGAGGAACAACCTGAAATATTCATGCTTCACTTAGTGTTCCTGTCAATAAACAAGTATTCTCTGTGCCCCCTGTCTCCTGCAGAAAAGGAGCCTCCACCAGCAGCTGCAGGCTGAAGTGGAGGAAAGGGAGGATGAAAAAGATACTATGAAGCAGAGAAGGGTAAGAGTTGCCTTGGGCAGCAGCTTGTCTCCAGACCAACCTGGGTCCCTGAAGCCACCTCCAGCAGCAGAGAGGTCTCATCTCCTGGGGGTCCCATGCCCATCACCAAGCCAGCCCTTGGCTGCTTGTGCAGGTTCCGCCCCCTGGAGATACTGGCTGGGGCAACATCAGCACAGCATCAGCATCATCCACACAGGCAAAGCCTGGGAGGGTGTCTGCTCCTCCTACCTGCCTGGTTTGTCGTGATGTTGGCGACTGCGGCTCTCCTGGACTCCAGGCTGAGGTCAGAGACACCATTGACGGCCTCCACCCAAAAGGAGTAGTTGGTGTGGGCCAGGAGGTTGGTGACGGTCAGCGCTCCCTGCACCAGGCTCATCTGCTGGGGCACAAAGCGGATGCCGCTGCCGCACGCCTCGCAGGGGCCCGCGTCCCCCACACAGCGCCTGCAGACCACGTTGTACACCACATCAGCGCGTCCCCCCTTGTCCAGGGGTGGGCCCCACTCCAGTGTCACCGAGGTGCCATTCACACTGGAGATCAAGTTCACGGGAGCAGAGGGAGGGCCTGGAAAAGAAGCAGAGGTTCAGGCAGAGCCGGGGCTGCTGAGGTGTGCTGGGACAGGGGTCAGTTCTGGGCCCCTCACCACAGGAAGGACATTGAGGTGCTGGAGCGTGTCCAGAGGAGAG
>JAOXJM010000008.1:8704392-8718186 GCA_026413425.1 Tringa solitaria | reverse complement strand
GAAGCTGTGGCTGCCCCATCCCTGGAGGGGTTCAAGGCCAGGTTGGAGGTGGCTTTGAGGGACGTGGTATGGTGGGAGGTGACCCTGCTCATGGCGGGGGGGTTGGAACTCAATGACCTCTAAGGTCCCTTCCAACCGAAACCATTCTACTATTCTATGGTGGTCCAGACGGGCTGCATCCCAAATCAGACTTCTCCATGGCACTGCCATAGAAAAATCAGTAAGTCTCACTTCCCGCCTTGAAATCAGTACTGTTGAAAGCTCCACTGGCTCTACCCTGATCTTCTTCCCTACATCCTTTTTTTTTTTTTTTTAAAAAAGGCAAAAAAAGAAAAGAAAATTAAAAAAGCAGGAAACATCCAAATCCCAGTTTGCTGCGGGTGCTACTCGGCTGCCCCGTGCAGATGTCCTTCTGCTGGAGCAAAGTCGAGGTGACACTGTGCAGACTAATGTAGGTGAGACAGCCTGACATGCTCTCAGAGTGAAGGTTTTTTTATAAAGCTTATCTGGGAAAAAGCTACAGCTTGTGGGAGTCAGATGAAAACAGACGTCCTAATGCCAGAATTAGAAAAAAGCTGTTTCCAAAACTCAGACTTGTTGAAGGGTTTTAGACAAAACTATCCAAGGCTTCTGAAAAAAACTCCACAGTTTTTGCCAGACCAAAAACAAACTGAGAAAAATGCTGTGTTCAGGAAGGAGCAGGGCCGAATGGGAGCCACCCCTGCAGATGGCAGTCCTGGAGGTAACCCTGCATCCCTGCGGCAAGGCTTCAGGGAACAAAGATGCATAAATGAAGAAAAGACAGAAAAAACACCAAAAACTTGATCCCAGCCCCTGTGGTAACTAGTTGCAGCTTTGGAGGGTTTGTGAGCCCTCTCACCACATGCTTGAAGCTGTGGGTATATACAGGGGCTGAGCTTTAACATAAGGATGCCCAGCTCTCCAGCAGAAGCAAGTGAAGAGCATTGGAGGGGCCAGCACAGCCCTTGCCCCCACACAGCTGAGCACCACCAGCTTTTGGATCCCTTCCTCCTTCTCAGGGAAGTGTCAGCAGCAGCCTCTTGTTTTCACGAAGGGGAAGAAGTTGGCACCCAAGAAGCAGTGACATGGGTGGGATCTGGGTCTCACACCAAGTAAAGAATAAATTTTTGGCACAGTCCTACTGCTCTGTGGGAATGAGGAGCATCTTCCCCAGGCAAGGCAATCACACCAAGCCTCTGACTATCTTGGTAGCAAAGCTGAGCTCCCCAGCATCCCATTACATTGCACCGTCTCCAGTGTAAGTGCTGGTGCAAAATGACGGTTCTTTCCTGCAGACTTTTTCTAAACTCCCCAACAACAGTTCCCCAGGCACCCACACACTGTTAATGCAGAGCAACAACCTGTGTTCATGACCTAAACCTGGCCAAATTCTGTGGAAAAGAGAGCTCAAACACAAAAACCCCCAAACCCACATTCCAAAACTGCTGAAAGTCTTTGAATGCTGCCAGATGCATCTATCACAGTCCAGTTGCTCTTCAACACTTCCTATAGGGACTACAGAGACCTACCAAGCACAAATGAAATTTGTTTCATCCCCACCAATATCCTGAGCTCCAGCCTAGCACCATTCTCACCCTTCATCTGTGTCAGCAGCTAAACACAGCAAACCCAGGGAAAAGTGGCGAACAATAAAATATTCAGCCAGGAACAAACCCCATATTGTTCTGTTGGTGGGGAAAGGGCAGCACTGCAGTCATCTCTGTCCTTTATTTGTTCTTAACCAGAAAAAAAAATAAATAGTTTTAGGTGTTGGGGGGCTGCTTTGTTTTTTTTCCTAGCAAACGCAGTTGGCCATTTCCTTGAGTTTTAGAGGAGGGATGGAAGGTGCTGGAGATACTGAAAAGACCTTGTTCTGCATCCTGCCTCCTCCTGCATGCTCCATGTGCTGAATTATCCACCTACACACAGCACAACAGACCTGGGGTCTAAACAGACGAATTAGCAGACTATAAACTGGAAGCTCTGGTATGAGGCAAGTGTGAATCCAAGGATACCATCCCAGGGCTGCGTAATCCCTCTGGAGAAGTTTTTCCTAATGTCCAGAGCAAAACTCACAAGCGTTTTGTGGCTCTGACATATCTTCTTTGCAGTCTGTTCCCATCTGAAGTCTGATACCTGGATCCTGAACAGTCCTAGTTTATGTGGTTTGCAAAACAGACTGTTTTCTTTTTTTGTTTGTTTTTAGGATGTGGGGTTTTTCATGGGATAAACAGAAGGCAATAAAATCTTACCAGTTGGTATTGCCTGTATTTTACAAAGCAGCTGGCTGGCTTGCAAACCAACAATGAAAATCTTGTGAGTGTCTTTGATTTTCTTGCCTGGCAACACTGAAAGGATGTTTGCACAACTCCTGTAGTGCATCTTTGAAGCTGTTACTGCCCCTGACCTTGAACGGTTTATTTTGGCACACTCAGGGCAGAAGCCCTGTGTGGTGGGTACCCAGGGCATTGGTGCAACCCAGCTCTGGGTCTGAGAGCCTGGTACCTGCCAGCAGGCACAGCAGGCTCTGAGCAGGCGTCACCGAGGTGCAGCACAGCCACCAGGCCTGTGGCTTGGAGCTGGCGTGTGGGTGCTGGGACCCACATGGAAAGTCTCCTTGAAATCCACACCGATCTGCAAAGAAGCGCAAAACATTCCCATACGTTTTGTTGGGAGCTGCAATGACAGGGTATTTTGACACACATTCATGTGTTGCCTTGATATATGGTACACACGCTTCCAGGCTGGTGGAGGTGGAGCCCAGCAATGGATGCCCTGAAATCCCAGGTTTGCTGGTTGACAGAGATATGTGTGACCCCTCCACCCCCTCAAATTTCTGGGGGCCCATGTACCTCAGAGCCAAGAAAAAGGGGTGTTCTTGGAGTCACCCCAGCAAGACCAGTGCCCTGTTTCCAGCTGAGCAGCCTGTATTGACTGTTTGACATGAAGACACAACACAAGCTCAGGGTTGCTGTGCGATGTTCTAATACAGGTGGGAAAAAAATCACCATCAGCAGGAAAAAAAGAGAAGCCTGAGGCTCCTCTGACTTAGATAACGAGCTTGGAGCAAGGTTCTGCTGGTGTCCTTTAACCCACTAGCATATCATTCCTCCTTCCTGCATGCTTCTCCACCCTCTCTCTGCACTGAAGGAAAGGGGCTGTGGTCTCCCTGGGTAGGGATCCAGGGGCAAGCAGCATCCCCACCTGCAGTGCTCTGGGCAAAGGGGTCCATCCCCTCGCACCCAAGCCCATGGAGAGCAACTCACAAGCCTCCACCTTTCCTCCCCTTCCAACATCAGCATCTGGACTGCCTCTGTTCACACAGCTGCAAAGATTTCTGCTGTGGCCACAGGTCATCACTCAGCCCAGCACAGCTGGAGTCCGTGTCTCCGGCCTGGCTTTCCCTGCCCATGGCTTCATCTGTGTCATTGTGTCTCCTGGTATTTCTAGGGCTTACCCTGACCCTGTCTGGCCAGGGCTGTGCTGACCAGCATGGTACATGGATGATGGGGTGCAGAGAGATGGGGTTTCTCCTCCTCTCACACGACATAGCTCTAGCCCCCCTCGCCTCACCAGCTGGAAAGTCAGTCTCCACTGACTTTCTTCATAAAGGTCCATGGATGCAAAACTGTATTCACAAGCACATAATTACCAAGCTGGGTATTTTCTCCTCTTAATTAGCAATGCTGTGGTGCTTTAATTGCTCGATTAAAGTTGCCCACAAGGAAGGTTTAAGGTACATTAAATTTGCTGATTGGTTCATCAGCATGAATCCCACCAACTGGAAAAAACTAACTGGCTTCCAGACCTCTAACCAGACTCTCCAGATCAATTTCCGCCAGCCATGTGCCACAGGAGGCAGAGGGGTTTGTCCATAAGGGGCCAGTGCTCCTTCTCCTATTCCCATCTCCCCATTTGGGAGCTAGAGGGGAAAGGGTCCTGGCAGTGACAGCCTCCCTCTCTTCTCCTTGTCCAGGGGACACTGGCCATTTTTTCAGCTTAAAGAGAACTAGGTAAAGTCTGCCCCAGGGTCAGGTCCTCATTCAGTCACATGCATCAGCCCCCTGCTGGGTAGCTGTTCTCACTCAGCTCTGGCAGGCTACAAACACCCACCCTCATGTGCAAATGGTGGGCTAATGGAGCTGCAACTGCTTTATTGTTGCTCCCTCATCACTGTTCTCCAGCCAAAGGCACCAGCCAGGCTGAAGCCCCTGAGCACCACAGTGGGAAAGCAGATAGAGTGATTAGGACACCTGGAGGCCAAAATGCCTGGTCCCAAACTTTTGAACAAGTCCCACTCCTGAAACCCATGGATATACTGCAAAGATGCTCTTTGGGAACTGCATTTCTGCCAAAGGCTCATCTACCCACTCTGACAGCAGGGGAGGGGGTCTTTCTCTTCTGTTTTACCCTTTTTCATTTGTTTGTTAAGGAAAAAGCTTCCTAAGAAATCCTGCACTGCTGGAGGTCTCCATGGCTGGTGGCTGGCTGGGCTTGTGTCAGCTCCCAGAGAGCAGCACTGTGATCCATAGTCGCGACACCACTAGCAATGGTGGTGGACAGATCACCAATTGGTGGTAAATCAGCTAAACAGATTTTAGCCCAACTTTCCAGTTTTGCTCACTGAGAGCTGGTGACAGGCACAGCCCAAGGAATAATTCAGATCTGCCCCAACAGACTGACCCCAATGCCAGGACCACGGCCCCAAAGCCTTGGTGGGTCAGGAGCCCAGCAGCCTTCCCCAAAGAGGGGCTGGCAGGGCTGGTAGGAGCGGTGTGGGTGAAGAGCCACCATCCTCTCCTGAGCCTCCCTGTCCACCTCTCCATCCACCCACCAGACGTGGTGCTCACATCCTAGCGCTCAGCCTCACAGCTGTTTGAGGAGGTGACTTGTGAGTTTCTTCCCTTCCCACAGAAGCAGGCACAGGGTTAAAGTCCTCCCCTTTCTCATTTCTCTAATTGCACTGACCTTATTGAAATGGGTCTCCATTGTACTGTACAGCAGCTGCATATAAACAAGGTGAATTATACTGATTGTCTTCTTATCTGATAAATTGCTGGGACAAATCTTTTTCACTTATGTTATTGCTTATTCTGCTGTTTAGGCAGCGCAGTTGCTATTTGCTGTGTGTACGAGGTTCTGACGTGCCTTGTTCTGGACTGATACATTTCAAGGAGGAAAGAGCAGCACACCCGAGGCTGGCTGTGGATAGCAGGGGATGAGGGAAACAAAGTCCTTCAGAGCCTAGAAACTGGAGGGGAAAAGCGAGTGGGGCAGCAGAGCTGTACTGCCCTGGGAGAGAGACCCCGAGGGGTTTCACCCTTGTGGGGACATGGCTGTGCCACGGGAGGAGAAGCTGAGAATGTTAGGAGACAGCAGACCCCAGGACCATCAGCAGCTGTGACAATTCATGCTCAAACTGGTGTCTGCCCAGGAAGGCACTCGTGCCCAGCCGCAGCTGGGAAAGGGGGCCCTGTGCCCCTGAAGATAAACCAGGCAGAGGCATGAGGCACAGATGCAAGGGACAAACGTCTTGTGCGGTGTAGGGCTGTCACACATCTGATGCCAGGCTGGCTGGCATCCTTAGTGTAGTCCTGACCCCGGTGCCCCTGGCAAGATCTGCCCCCCTCAATTCCATGGAAAGTGCCCCTCACATCCTTATGGCAAACACCAGGACATCACAACAAGATGAAATGTGTGGATCCCACTCGGGTAAGTGCAGTGGCCAGAGATCCCAGCCACCCTCCTCCTGCCCAAACAAAGGGGCATCCAGGATGATAGCTGAGAGTAAAGGGGATGAGAGGCAGCAAAGTTCATCCTCCACCACATCCCACCTCACCCCATCCTTCCCAGGTCTGTGGCATGGCCTTCCTTCTCCTCCAAAGGGCTGAGAACAGCTCTGGCCATGATGTGGTTTTCTGAGCTGTCTTCCATCACTCTGGCAGGTCCTTAGAAAAATGGACGTTAAAGAGGAGGGGGAGAAACCTCCACTGTTCAAACATCTTTAGCTTTGACAAATAAGGCGACCAGCTGTGAAAGGCGAAAGGAAATTAATTTGGAATCACATTTTAAACATTGCCATAGAGGCAAAGTATCTTCTCTTTAATTTTTTTCCCCCCAAGCAAAAAATGAATTTCCCTGATATTTATAGAAAGATTATTAGGGCCACAAGGAGTGATTTATATCATCTCATCCCTGTGACGGAGAATGAAAAATTGCTGGGGCGACAGCCACTGGAATCCTGCTTTTGTCCGCCTGACAATTAAAACGGCTAATTTCCCACTACGACAGATCCGCTGGGGTTATAAATCATTCCGGAAAGGCACTTTTCATTGTGAAAAATGAACTCTGCCCCAATCAAGCACGAGAAGCTTAGATCAGAGATTTGCATCTGTTTGCTTTCGTGTGTAAATGTATGTACTCTGGGTCCACATCCACCCACCGAAGGAGATGCCAGGCAGGAGGTGCTGCCCTACTCACTTGATGCTGGGCTGTCAGACCCCCTGTGCTAGGAGCTGCTGGGGATAAATGGGACAGGGAAGGCAGGAGGGCAAGACGACACTGAGGTTGGAGAAAGTCCAGAGGCATTTCTGTTCTGTTTCTGATGCCACAAGCCCTGGAGAGCTTCACCCAAGAGCATTGCTGGTTGAGCAGCATGGATTTGAGACTGTTTGCATGCAGAAGGGACAGCTTCTGCCTGTGTCCACCCCACCCAGGGAGGCAGGTTGCACCACACTTCCTCCTGCGCAGCACCTATGTGTGGGGCAATCCCACCAGGAAAGTGCAGGAGGGCAGAGAAGGAGCTCTCCCACAGCTTCACTCGAGAAGAGAGAACAAACATGTCCAAGCAAACACAGGAAAATGAGGCAGCACAACATGGCCCCTGGTGTCTCCTGCTGCCTCCAGGCTTTGGGGTGGTGATCTCCTAGGACAGAGTCTGCTGGACGACACAAGGAAGGGGTGTTTGGTCCTTCTGAACCAAACCCCCAACTCACAGGTCTTTGCAGTGATGGGGCTGGGACCCAGCCATCCAGGTGGCCCGTGCCAGTGCCCCCTCCCACGGTAGCACGTGCCTGGCCCCATGCACACTTTGTACCCACACCTGAAAGTGGGAGAGGAAGAGACTTTCTGAATTATCAGCTCTGTCTCAGGATGACTTTCAAATGAATGGTCACAGACAGGAGGAGTTTCAGATAGAAGCTTTTATTCTGCCCATCCTTCCTGCACTGCATAGCCAGGAACCCACCGGGACCGGTGCAGGTCCCAGCAGCACCTGGATCCATTCCAGTCCGGCGTCGGACGTCCTGACCTTGTGTCAAGTCTCCCTAAGATAAATGCTCCACTTGACGTTTTCACAAAACTCAAACAAAGGCCCCACACTCTTATTTGTGCTGCTCCCCTAAACACGTCCCATAAAGAAACTGAGAGCAAACAAATCTGTGTGGAGGGTTCTCACAGGGAGCCCTGAGCACCGTGCTCTGTACACACACATCCCCGTGCCTGGTGCACGGCTGCTGCTGGTCACCCCGCTTCCTTATCACAGTTTGTACAGTCGACAGCTTGAAGCCTGCCCAGCGGCACAGAGGACCCCCGGGAAGGCTCTCTGTACCCACGGATGGCAGGGCTCTCCAGCAGCTCCGGGGAGGGGTGATGGATGGAAACAATAACCTTGTTTCATAAAAGCTCGGTGTTTTTCTTTGTGCTTTCCTCACTTTCAAACCCTCTGCCAAAGGGAAGTGAGCGGTGGGGCATTCTGGAGAGACCAGAATGGGGTGCACCAGCAGAGATCTCAGTACCAACCAGAGCTGCCAGGGGCACCAGGATGGGATCTCTGGGCCACGCGCTCCATGGTAAGAAAAGATGGAGCCAGGGCAGCCCCTGTCCTGATGCCAGCCCCCATTGCAAAGCCAGTCCCCATCCCAAAGCTATGCCCTGTGCACCAGGACCGGTCATGGTCAGGCTCACAGGAGCTACCAAGGAGCTTGCTGATGGTACCTGCGACACATTTTGGAAGCATGAAGCCAGCCAGCAAAGGCTTGAGCAGCCCTTAGCCTCCACAGAGGCTGTCCAAGTTTTTGCAAACAGGCTTCTGTCCTCAGCCCTTCCCCAGAGAAGCAAGAGACCTTTGCAGCCATCCCTCCCCTTGCAGGCACCGCTAGTATGAAGCAGGGACTCACCCATGCAGGAATCCCGCTGCTCTTCGTAGCCAGCACTGCACACGCACTTCCCGATGGGCACCAACCATTCTCCCTCGGCACTGCAGTACATTTTGGGGGTGTCCCTCTCCTCTGAATGGCCCACACACTCTCCCCGCACTTCCACCAAGGAGGATGAGTCTGCCCCAGTCACAGCCTCAGAGAAAGATGCCAAGTTCCTCACCATTGCTGGGCACTTCTTGTAGTACACCCGCACTGAAACAATGGCGATGCAAGCACCTATGTCCTGGAAGGCCAAGTAGAACCCCCTCTTGCTCAGTGGCCCCACGCCCCGCACCTCCGTGTTCAACTTCAGGCGTCTGACCCCCAGGTCCACGTTGGTGAAGCTCTCATCAGCTGCGATGGTGTCAATCTTCATAAACTGGCTCTCCCGTGTGCTGGTGCCCAGGTCCCGGTCAGACTCCAAGTAGTAGAGGTTGAAGGTCTCCTTGCAGGTGCCCAGCACACCCGGCATGCTGTTACAGTCCCGCAGCGTGAATTTAATCTCTGCATAGACCCGCCGTGCGCCGTCCCGTTGAACCCAGTTTGTCCGTAACCAGTTGTTCTGGTTGGGGGTCATGACATTACAAACCTGGTAGGTATGGATGGGGCTGAAAAACTCATCCATTTCATTGATCGAATCCCACTGCGGGACAGAAAGAGAACAGGTCATTCCAGATATCCCCGAACACCGGGTGGGCACAGGGCATACAGGAGTCTGTGCCATCACCTACCCTGGAATAACTCCCTCTGCTCCTGCAGCTGTGTCTAGACAAGAGACCACTGCTGCCACAGGCCAAAGGAAAATGAGGGTGAGCAGACTTCACCCAGCCCTAATTTGGCCAGTAGCTCTCCCAGTCCACCCTGATGCAGAGATGGGTGAAGTGCACTCTTCTTGTGGTGGGAATGCTTACCCAAGTCAGACCTGATGGCAGAAACTGATGGCAGTGTGTGTTTGGGAGGGCTCCAAACCCTCCAGAACGAGTCCCTTTTCTTGGTGCTCAGCCTGGCATTCAGAGCAGCAGCTGGAAGACACCTGCATGGTGCTCACCTGAGTCTCTTCTAGCTCATGCAATCTCCATGCACAAATTAAAAGGCTGCTTTCCAGCCAGAGGAGGAGTTTCAGGGTGCAGACCACCGGGTGAAGGGGGGAGCATGCAGTGAACACAGGACTTCCAGCAAGAAATAGGGGTCCCTGGGGACTGAGAGCCCCCTTCTTCCCAGACAAGGTGAGGGGAGGAACTGCCCACTGTGTGGTTCCTCAGTGTGAGCCCACTGTGCTCAGCCCAGCTGAGAGGCTGGACTGGGTGTTGGCTCTGGGAACTCAGGGTTTTACAGCTTGACAGCTCTGGGGTTAAAATTCAGTGTAGCAGTGGCAGTAGGGCAAGCCTGGGGAGATGTTGGGCAAAATCAGGTTGCAGCAAGTAGGACTGCAATGGATGGTCTGGGTGAGTTTAGAGGGACAGAAACATTTGTGTCATCCGAGGGAGGGATGCTAAGTGGTTTTGACTGATGAGAAGTGAAAAGCAGTAGTGAGATTTCAGATACAAATGAGCTCCATAGCTGAGGGACAAGTTGACCTTAGTTGTTGGGGGCTACAGAACACTTCTGGGGGCTCACTCTTGCCTCAGGTCTCACTCTCCACCTTCTCCAACTCCACAAAATCCTCATGAGGACACACTGACCTTCCCTTCTCCAGAGTCTTCTCTCTTCAGCTCACACCCCTGTCCAAACCAGGCACCCCAATCACATCCCCCATGGACAGGTTTGGGACACCTGAATTCTTCATATGGCAGAAGGAGGAGGAAGAAGAGCAGAGGAAGACTTCAAACCTTCTGACTTTTCCCTGGACTTAGCAATAGGCTTTGAAGATGCCTGAGTCCCACAACCATGCCCAAGTCCAGCTGTGAGGGGCAGCACCAGACACAGTCCTGCAGAAGCTGAGGGAGGTTCTGACACCTCTGCAGCACTTGCTGCTCTGCCTCCCCCTGCCTGCATCTTCCTTGGGTTGCCAAAAATGGTGTTTTCTTATGCGAGTGGTGACCCGTGGTTCACAACACAAAACCAACAGCAGCCCAGAGAGAAGGAGCCTGATGCTCAGCTCAGAGGGGTTGAGTCTGAAGACATCACCCCAGTGACTGTGGGAGCTGAAGAGGATGCAAATCTGCTGGGACAGACACCCAACAGCCTTGCCATGTGGCCACCAGCACTGCAGGGACAGGACATGGCTAGAGAAGAACATCACACCTCCAGAGTGCAAGAGATATTTGAAAGCCATTGTAATAAGAAAACCTGTTCCCTTTTCAATTCTCAGATGAGAAAGATCTTCCTCGTTTAACCTCCTCGACCAGCAGGTCCTGGGGAGGAGATTTTGCTGTGCCTTCTGCTAGTGCTAGGGTGATCAGAGCAGTCATTTCGGTGACATATATCTTCAAAACTCCCCCAGCATCTTGCATTTAGAAGAAAACTCTGCTTCTCACTCCTACAGAGCCTAAAGCAGCCTGGAAAAGTCAGCAGCTCCAGGTGCAAACTTCAACAAAAGCTCATTCAGGGGGGAATACACTAGCAAAGGGTGTAAAAGTCAAGCCACTGCCAGGAGAGGAAATATTTCTGGTTCCTTTAAAAAAAATTCTTCTGAATTCCAGAAATACCCAGGTGTGTTCTAGGTTCTAGGATCACTGAAGACTTGCTCTGCACCCCAGCACTCCGGAAGATGACACAGAAAGGGGTCAGGCTACCTGTGTGATTTGCTGGAAGGGTGAGCGGCAGCCTTGGCTGCCCCAGCCACAGAGAGGAGCCCGTAGAAAGAGCTGTGACACCCAGGAGACACTCCTGTCCCTTGGCAAAAGGGTGCTGGGGTCTGTGCAGCATCAGGCCCTGCCGTCTGTGCAGCATCAGGCATGGCTCCCTGCACACCCCTGTGTGGGGGGGGGGGGCGGCAGCCAGCCAGACTCCCACTCCTGCATCAACCTGTGCATGCACTGCGGCACTGCGGAGGGTGGGGAAGTCATTGTCGAAATTAATCGAGCACAAATTAACACAACATCTGTTTCCTGTCTTTTCGCCACTGAGTCCCCCGAGGGGAGTGAGGCAGAGCCGGGCATGGGGAGCGAGGGCAGAGCTGGGGGGGGCTGGCAGGGATGCTCCCACCCGGCACAGCCAGGTCCCCTCTGCTCCATCCGTGGGGTCTGGGGCTCTGCAGCAGTGTCCAGCAAGGGAAATAGGAGGTTACTGTGTGCACCAAAATGCCTTGGCCTCCAGCTGGTGTGGTTGTTTTGGGCCTCCAGACATTCACTTCTCTCCCAAATCTGGCAGAGGAGACAGCGCTTGTGGTGTCCCCACACCCCTGTGGCACTGTCAGAGCTAGCAGCACCCTCACAGCTGGCAGCAAGCAGAGAGCTAAGTGCCCATTCCCAAACATCATCAATGGTCACCATCAGCCACAGGGGAGAACTTGGAGGGTTTGCATTTGCAGCATCACTCTTTCAAACTTATTTGCATAGCAGCTGGGCTGTCCTGTCAGGTTGTAGGCAGCACCTTGGGGTCCCAGTCTGAGACCAACCCAAACCACCACATATGTACCACCATCTTACAGGGCAAGTGTTCTCCATCAGTGGAAATGCACGGAGGGAAGGCAGGCCACCTGAACTGGCCTCTCAGATGCCTCAGGTGCATCTTCCCAGTGTGACACAAAGCAACACAGGTCCTGTGAGCTCTGCCATGTGCCAGGACCTGCTGGGCATTTGGGATGGAGGGACCTGTTTCAGGAATCCCCGTAACTTCAGGGGTTTTTCTGTTTCACCTCAGTTACAGGCTCTTATGCCCAGGGAGGGCAGTCTCTGATAGGGGTTCCATCAGCTGAAGAGCATGAGCACGCACCCAGTCTCCCAGCACTGCCTGCTCTCGGCTGAGGGTTTGAAGTGGCTTTTATTAAACGAAGTTGAGCCCAGCCCCCGTCATTGCGATAAGATCCCCTAGCGAGACGGAAATGAGGACATCATAATTAACGTGGTGAGCACACACGCTGGCGGGGGGGGGGGGGGAACACGATTCCATCTGTATTCAGGAGCTTGCCTAATAGTTTAAATTAAAGTCAACACCAGTCATAAAAAAATTTGCCAGATTATGAAAGGCGAAAGATGCAAACACCAGATATCTGGGCAGCTGAGCAAGGTCTTAGAAGCCTCCCAGGGCCTGTGTGGCTCCTGCAGCAGAGCAGGGAGAAGGAGGAGGAGCAGAGGGGGCAAACACGGAGGGACAGACCACGTCCCCCCGCAGCAGCTCAGCTTCCCACCACCTTCGCGGTGCCCACAGAGGGAGCCAAGGGACAAGGTGACCCCAGCCCTGGGATGGCTGCCAGGAGGGACGCCTGGCACAGCAAGGCTTTTGCTGCCACTGGGACTTCCAGCACTTCCCTTCCTCCTGAGAGCAAACATTGAGCTAAGGACCTCCCCAGAAGCCACCAGGTCCCTCACCGAGAGAAAAAAAAAACAAAGAAGGACGTTATTGCAGCTATAAATCATTAGATGGGAGGCGTTAATGGAGATAATCCCCATGAAATCAGTTACTGCTGTGGCTAAGGAGGGATTTGTCAGGCAGTTAACTACCATGAGCTTCACTGCAGGTGATTAACTCCTGGTAGTGACCAGCATCTGGGGAATTAGCAATAACCCAGCATTTACTGAACAAGAACTGGGAGATGAGCTTTTATCTCAATTACTAGACTAAGTCTTTATTTTCCAATGTTCCATTCCTAGTCATCCTTTTTTTTCAAACGCAATGAGTTTCACCGCAGCTTGCCCTGTAACTTGCTGGTATTCCTGGATCCAAGCAAAGGCTTGGATTGGAAGAGGAAACCCAAGAAACAGCACAGGGACATCAAAGAGACAGAAGGCAGAAGACATGGCCTGGGCAGGTGGGAGAGACCCAATATCTCTTGGTGCTCCGAGGAGAAATGCATGACCCTGAAGGGGGCTGAAATGGCAAGCCCATGACACAGCTGGGACAGGGGACAAGGTTTTTGCAGAGTGGGGGTGGAGCAAAGAGAGACCCTGCCCTGTAAAGGAGCTGGTGTGTCAGACAGGCTTCATGCCAGCCATGAACTGGCTGCTGTCTGCAGGACCAGAGCCAGGCAAAGCCAGAGCAGAGCTGCAAAGGCTTTTGCTCTGCAAATGGTTCAGTCCCAGGGTATTTACAAAAGCACCGTACACCAGCATGAAATCCCCATCTCTGATGTGCAAACACCACCAAGGGACTGTCCTATGGGCAGAAATGTGTTGTCTGCTCTCAGCTGCTGGTTTAAGCAGATCTGGTGCTTTTCTGCCAGATGCTTCACCTGGGGAGAAATAACCCCCTGCACAGGTACAGGTTGGGGCTGACCTGCTGGAGAGCACCTCTGAGGAAAAAAACCTGGGAGTCCTGGTGGACAACACAATGCCCATGAGCCAGCAACGTGCCCTGGTGGCCAAAAAGACCAATGGCATCCTGGGGAGCATCAGGAAGAGTGTGGCCAGCAGGTGGAGGGAGGTTATTCTGCCCCTCTGCTCTGCCCTGGGGAGGCCCCATCTGGAGCACTGGG
>JAOXJM010000008.1:8676225-8704292 GCA_026413425.1 Tringa solitaria | reverse complement strand
CTCCCCAGTTCAAGAAGGACAGGGAACTGGTGGAGAGGGTACAGCAAAGGGCTACAAAGATGATGAGGGGCCTGGAACATCTCTCTGTTCCAGAGGGTTGGGGGACTTGGGTCTGTTCAGTCTGGAGAAGAGAAGACTGAGGGGGAAACTGATCAACAACTATAAATACTTCAAGGGTGGGTGTCAGGAGAATGAGTCCAGTCTTTTTTCAGTGTTGCCCAGTGACAGGACAAGAGGAAATGGGCACAAACTTGAATATAAGATGTTCCACCTAAATGTGAGGAGGAATTTCTTTCCTTTGAAGGAGGCAGAGCCCTGGAAGAGGCTTCCCAGAGAGGTCGTGGAGTCTCCTTCTCTGGAGACATTCAAACCCCCCCTGGACACCTTCCTGTGCAGCCTGCTCTGGGTGGACCTGCTTTGGCAGGGGATTGGACTAGATGATGTCTAGAGGTCCCTTCCAACCCCATGTGATTCTGTGATTCTCTCTGATCTACTGCAGAATGAGGGAAGAGCACTCTTGGCTAATGGTGCCCAGGTGCCTCAGGGTATGTCCCTTTCCCAGCAGTGGGAAGGCAGAGATGGGGAGCTGCAAACCACCTCTGAAGATATTTCCTGGTGTTCGCACCAGCAGAGCCAACATGGAGCACACAGGTACTTGGGCAGCTGCCTGGGCAGCAGATGCCCACCAGCTCTCCAGGCTGACCCCAGCCCATGCAGAAACAGGGATGCTGTGGGGCACAGAGAGGAAGGTCATGGGCAGCATGGGGGGCCTTTCTCCAGCACTCAAGGTGCTCCCATTATAATTAGCTGTTGCAAGGCATCATTCAAGCTCCTTAGATACCCTGTGTCTGAACAAAATCATTTCCTGTTTGACTTTGTAAATCAAAGTAGACGATACAATAATTATTAATAATATGTTGACTTATCTCATCAGCATTTTAATTAGTCAGCAGAAAAGCAATTTGCAAAGGGGCCGATCAGGCTCCCTCTGATCCAGGAGGTCACGTGCCAAGCAAGGAGAGGGGAGAGAAGGGCACTGGGGCACTGGGGCATTTTGCTGGGGAGAGCTGGGAAACCAGAGGCAGGAAGGGGAAGGGGCAGCCTCTTTGACGGCACTGATAAGAGTTTAATTTTCAATGCAAAGGGAATTGTTCTGGGGATGGAGCGAGCTGCAAAGCTCCTGGGAGCCTTTTGATGTTATAATTGAGAGGAGCTGCAGCCTTCAGGACAGGGATGCTCCCTGTGACCCTTCCGCTTCCTGCACGTGTCTCCAGGGTGGAGGTGAGGGGGGGAGCACAATTAAACCCCTGAGCAGCAATTACAGCCAATTACCCCTCAGTTAATTGTCTGGCAAGAGGAAATGTCAAAACAGGCCACTGCATGCTGCACTGATGGCTTGACACTCCACAGGGCCAGTGGTGCTGCTGACCCCCACTGTGCCTGTTGTTCCCAGTGCCCAGCTCCTCTGCTCTTGCTTGCCACAGTAAACCCAGAGAGTCAAAAAAAACCTTCCTGTGAGGCAAGTTCACCTTGCTCACAGGTGTGATGAAAACATCAAAACTTTGCAAGTGGTATCCTTCCAGTTTTGCACTGCTGATGCTTTGGACCGTTGCCCTGGCTGTACAGGCAGCTCTGGGATCTCCCAGTACAGGAGAGGAAACCTCCAAGACTGCTACCTTTCCTCTGGCATCCCCAGGAGCCCCAGAGAGGTGGGACAGGACCTTTAGGTGCTGGAAAAGCAAGCTGTAGGGCACTAGGATCTGAGCTAGTGGACACTAGTCCCCTTCTTAGGCTGGGGACTGGGGCTCTGTGCTGTTTCATGCCATGCAAAGACCCAGCCAGAACTACATACCTCCCCACTATCACCCATGTGGTAGCCCTGGGCTCACACAGGGCAGCATGTGTGACTTCAGCTGGGAAGCCAGGGTCAGTAACACCATCCTTTGGCAGGAGGATGCTGTGATGGATGTGTCTGTCCATGGATGGAGCAGAGACACTGCAGGGAAGTCTTTCACCCCTCAACACAGGCAGGACAGCCAGCAGGCAGCAAGGGAGGATAGCACAGAGTGGCTACTGCCACATTTTTTCCAGCAGGAGTATCTGAATTAAGGAAACAGCAGCAAAACTAAGGGACTCCAAATAAAATCTGACTTCAAAGTACACCAGCAAACGGGCTCTACCCAGCCCAGGGCTGCCAGAGCTGCAGCACACTGCAGTGGGCAGAGACAGTCCCAAGGACACCAGCAGTATTCCTGAGATGGTGACCAGCAAACTCAGTCCCTTCCCCAGAGCACAAATCACACCAAGCTTGGAGTCATGTGGACCGAAGCTACCAAGCCTGTGAGTAGGGGCTGCCCAGGATTCACCTGCTCAGTGCCAAATTACTGGCATTTGGACTCAGTATCTCACAGCAGATTCTCTGAGACACCGGTACCCTATCACACCTCAGTTCACTACCCTAAAAAGCACCTGCAGCTGAAGAACTGGCAGGAGGGTAAAGGAATGAGATGCCCTTGATGAAGCGATGCAATGGCCCATGGAGGAAGAACCAGTGTTCAGAGGAGTCATTAAAACATCCACCTGGAAAAAAATACACAAGGCTTTTTGTGCAAGAATATCATGTCAGAACCCAAGCACCCTTCTTGAAAGTGTTCAAGCCAGTTTGCACCCAGCTGCATGGTTGTCTTCTTGGCAACAAGGCCATGAGCTGGGCAAAAGCACAGGGTAAGCTAAGAATGGTGTTACCCCATTGCTTACCTAAGACTTGTAGGAGGACACAACAGCATAACATGACCAAGAATTGGCTTTGGTGTTAGGTGTTATAGAAGTATTTTTGGTTTTATTTTTCCTTTTTTGGCATCCAGTATTAACAGTTCTCAATAAATATCACCAATAAATTGGAGATTCCAGATATGTTGGAGTTCAGGAGGTGCTGGTGAAGGGCTGTTGGGCGTCTGCTGTAGTGCAAGAGTGACTGCCCTGCAAGCCAGCTCCAGCACCCCATGGCCCCATAACGCATTACACCTGACAACCCTAATGGGTCAGGACACAGGATTCATCCTCTGGGTTTGCAGACAAACAATACAGGGTGCTGCACCTCAACTGGTCATGGAAGTCTCTGACGTGGTGAGAAAGAGGCATCTGTAGGCTCTGTCTGCTCTGGGAGTGCAAAGTCCTGACCCGTTATGCCCATGTGTCCCCAGGGCAGCCAGCTCAGGTGGATTCATCTTCATCCAAGTCATCTAAGTGATGTGATGGATTCCATCTGCATGTCTGACAGCTAGCAATGGGCCTCAGGATGTGATCACACAGGTGCCTGGAGAGCTGGACTTACAGTGGGGAATCCAGAAGGAGGGTCATGAGCAGTGTGTGAGCAGGGGAGGGTCTGACTGGGGGGAGGAATTGCTTAGGATGCAGTAACAGGCAGAGCAGTGGCAGTGAACAAGAGAAAACAGCCTTCACTCCCAGAAACATCCTTCCTCCCAGGGGAGCAGAGGACGCCATGGTCCCTGACCCCCTGAACATGCATCAGGCCCCTCCAGGGTGCCGGGATTTGGCAGCAGGGCTGGGCTGAGATGGCAGCAGCAGGGCGATAGGACAGGGATCCGCAGAACTGAGGGCAGTCTGTCCATGACCATGAAGAGGACAACACCTCCCTCATCCAGGCAATGTCAGAAGAGGGTCCAGTGGCTGGAAACTGAAGCCAGGCAAAACCACATAGCAATGGGATTTTAACAGTGACCTGTTAACAACATCACTACAGGACCTGGAGGATTTACCACCACTGGCAATTTTGTAGTCAACAACGTTTTTTTCTAAAAGCTGGGCTTTTCTGAGATGCAAGTGAATTGACAGGTCTGAAGGCCTGTATTTATGCAGGAGATCACACCACATTAGCTCTGCAGTCCCCTCTGACCTTGTACCTCTGAATCTATTACATTCCAGGATAGTCATCATTGCAGCAGCTAACTGCTAAAATTAGAGCTGAGTTAATGATTTAATATATTTACATATATGACAATGTCTGATATAAATCTGATCATTGTTCTTATTATTATGAATTCACAGGTCTGATCACTCCTGCTCAAACAGTACAGGGACTGAAAGTCTCAAGCAACAGATCAATGAAAATGATTAGAGGCCTGGGAAGATTTCTGTAGGAGGTGGAATTGAAAAGATTAGGACCGTTTAGTTCAGAGAGAGGATGAAAAAGAGTGGACATGAAAAATCAACACAGCAGCAAAAGCCAGGTAGGCACCCCGATTTTGCACATCTTGGGCATGTAGCAAGTCCCACTGTGCCTTGCAGTTGGTCCTGTGTGTATTTATGGAATTGTTTCTGTTCACTAAACGAATAGGCAAAATCCTTACAGCCAGGTCACCGCTGTCATCTGAAACTTACAATTTCCAGAAAGCTGCTGCGGCAGAAAAAACTGGCGTTGGAAACACAAGTGAAGGGAGCATACCAAGAGGATCCTGCCAGCAGGCTCGCTTGGGGGTCACCACCCCTACATTCCTCCCACCCACACCACAGGGCTATGCATTTACAATCCCATCCTCCTAAGAAATCATCCACAGGGATGCCCCCTTGCCCCTCTTGCCCAGTTCCCATAGCAAACTCCTCTGATTACAGGAGGTTGAGAGCTTCCCACTCACTTTTGGTCCCTTGGTGGAACAAGGAACAAAATGCTTCTCACCATGAGTGTCCTTGGGGTGACCCAATTCTTTAGTTCCCTCAAAGCTCAGGACCTGGTGACAACCTGGTCCCTACCAGGGGAAAGGAGCAGTTAAATGGTGTTTCCAAACCAGCTGCATCCCACTGCTAGTCTTTCAGGCTGGCATTTTCCCAACAGACAAGGTCTCTTTGCCCCATCAACACTGGGGCTGAGATGTCCACTCACCCTGTCCATGGGGACCTGTGGTGGTGACCTGTCCCACTGGGGTCCCCCACATGCCAAGAATTCATACTTACCCCATGTGAGGGATAAGTCATCCAGCCCCAGTCCCCCAGGATTGTTGATGTGTCCAGCAAGTTCACTGAAAAACACAGGAGCAAAATGCTGTGTTAGAAAGCTTGTTCCTCCTCCCCAAGGCATGATGATCCACCACAAGCCTCCTCTCACCCCACTCACTTAGTTGTCCCCTGTGCCTGTCAACCCATGGGGCTGCTGCCAGGGACCTGCCTGGCTGCAGCTGAGGAAGACATGGAGTGAGGGGATGGCAACAAGCCATGCTCCCCAGAGCTGTTGGTTGGGGTAATGTTGAGGTGGGGCTGTATCAGTACCGGCCAGAGGAATGAGAGCAACGTGTCCTTTTGGAGGAGACGGGGCTGCAAGCAGCAGATTGGAGGGGATGCAAAGCAAGGGGGAGCTGGGGAGGCAAACTCCAAGCACCACATTGTCCACCAGTCCCACTTTAGACCAACACTGATGCAACCAGACCCTCATTCCTTGCTTGAACACTCCTCTTCCAGAGGCTCTGCTGAGCTCTTTGCACTCACATCTCTCCCAGCATCACCGGTTTGAAGTCTGCACTCCAGCAGCCACTGTAATTACGCACTGCAGTGCCCAGCTCCAGCACAAAGTGACCCCCCATGGTCCTGGCTGACACCCCACTGGAGAGGCCAGGCTGTGGGGGACAGGCTGCATGAGGAGGCCCATCAAAGCCAGCCCTTCAAAAGCCCTGCCACCACCAGGAGCCCAGCTTAATGAGGAGACGGGGGCAAATCTGCAAGGGGAGGGGAAGAACTTCTGTGGGGGGAGAGGTGAGGATGACTTTGAACGTGCTCAGGAGCTTCCCGTGGAAACCTGTGCAGTGTCAGCAAGGAGGGGAAAGCGGGATGCCATGGCATTGCTGCATGCACATGCACAGGGTGAACTGCCCCAAGTGTCATCTGCTGCCCATGAGCCCCACACCCAGGTCCCGCAGCATCCCACAGAGGAAAGATTTGCTGCTGCCTGGTAACCCCCCAACCTGCTCAGTACCTGGGGGAGGAGCTCAAGCCCCAGCTCTGGAGTGCAGATCCACAGGGATGAAGGCTCAGGAGACGGTGTCGACAAGGTGCCCCGACCCTTGGGAGTGAGTGCAGTGGGCACTGACACCATCCCACCCCGTGCCTCCTCACCCCTCATCGGCACCAGGCTCCCCCAGGGACCTCCAGTCCCTCCAGCTTTCCCCAGCACCCTCTCCTGCAGTCAGGACAAGCCCACACTGGGTGCTGCGTCCCTGCCCGGCTGCTTCTCCTCACCCCTGGTCACCACAAACCCCAAGGCACCTCGGCGCGCTGGGTCTCGGCTCTTCCCCAGGCTCTGGAGGGGGGTGGTCTGGGTGCACAGGGCTGGCTTGTCACAGCGGGGACAGGGCACACGGGGACGGTGGCTCCAGCCTCAGCAGCGGCTGGACTCAGCATGATGCTGGTCCCAGCAGCCGGAGGAACGGGTGCCACTTTCATTTACTATTACCAGGCAGGGAAGGAGAGGGGGGGAGAGAGGAGCAGAGGCATGAGCTGGCTGTGAAACGCCTGGACGTCATGCTCCTGACAGAGCAGATTAGGAGCTTTTGAGGCATTTATTAATGTTAGCAGAACAATTTGAAAGAATTTCCAGGGTTTCTTGTGTGACTTCATTGGCCCAACAGCAGGCCAGGCCCCTCCACTCCCTGCACGGCACCGCTCCCACTGCTAAAGAGGCCCCTTGCCCTCAGCACGGAGTAATTACCTCAGAGATCTCAAATCCATTTTTATTTGTTATTGTTAATCTGAAGATTTTCTGCCTATTTTCCCTGGGTAATTCACCCAGCAGGAGCCTGGGCTCGGGAGTTTCCCTGCTCTCAGTGCAGGAGCACGGTCCCAGTGACCCTCAGCAGGCAGGCTGCGGGGAGGGGACCACTTTCGCAGACCTTCTCTCCCCCCCGTCGTGGTCTCTGCACCTTCTTTCCCACGCTGAGATGCTCAGCGATGGATGCGGCTGCCTCTCACTGCTCTCCAGGCAGCTCGAGGAGCCTGGAGGGACTGGGGTCCAGCTGGAGCACCGTGCCGTGGGGAACGATGCTGAGATGGGAGTAGACGCGGTGGGACGCCCCCCAGGCTTGTCTGCACAGCAGGGTGTGGGACCTGGAACCAGCTTGCTGCACCCCATCCCATTGTATGGACCGTATGGTTGTCACCCAGGCTCATATAGATGAAGGAGCCATGTCCTGCAGGTGCTCTGGTGCACAAAGACTAGACAAGTTTGCGCTCCCTGCGACACACCCGTGGAGCAGGTCGCTTGTGCCTTTTTATGGGAAGAGGGATAAGTTATTTCTTTTTTTCTTAAGCAAGTATTTCAGCCAAGTGCATGGGAATCCAATGTATTATCCGTGCTGCAGTGGGCATTGCACAAATGTAAAGGCTTTGTGTGTCCAAGAGCTCTTGCATTCACTCATGGTATAGCACATGTCTGTGGGGGTGAGCATCCGTCTAGCAGCACCATCACACGCTGTGCTCAGGTGTGGGGAGACCAATACTGTCCCAAAACCCAACCATCCATTTCAGAGAAAGGCTACAGACCAACACCAAAGGGAACCTGCCCCATCGCATGGGTCCCCATCCAGCCCGGTGATCTCTGAGCTGCGTCGCTCCTCCGGGGGCGATGCTCAGAAAGAGCCCAGCCTCGATGCCAGAGGGAGAGCGAGACCGCCACAAAGGACCCCTTTCAGCTGAAACGTTTCTCAGAAAACATGCCATTTTGGGAGACCTCTCTGCTAAAGCTGGGCAATTCTGTTTGATGTTATGGACTGTCTGCACGTATCAGTCTCAAACTGTGAGCTCCATTTTGTTTTCCTGAGCACCATTTTGTATTTTCCCTATTCTGTGCCTCGGCCTTGACTCGGCGTATTGAGCCAAAACACCAGGAGGGTGTCAGGGGAAATTCTCGCACTGGTGGAAAAACTGTCAAGCCTGATTGCCCACTCAAATGGAAGCACCTAGGAGCGAGCAGGTCGCTTCCCTGGCGCCGACTGGGGTGCGGAGACGGAATCGCACACCAGGCAGACCTGCCTGCTCCTTTGTAAAGTTGCATCACGTAATGCTGTGTGAGTAGCGCGCGTTGCAATCTTGTAGATGCAGATTATGCAGGAATCGAAGACTAGATCCATGTATATGTATATCATGTATATGCATATGATGTATATCTATAAGTTATTTACACCTACATCTTTATTGTTATATTTGTATCTGTACCTGTATCCGTATCTGTATCCATATCCACATCCGTATCTACCAAATTCTAAACACTACTTGGGTTGAATGAGGAAGACGTGGCAGGGACGAGCATCCAGAGGATGTGCGTTTTGCCTGGGTCCATATATCTCTTGCCATATATCTATACCCGTAAGTGCTCAGAAACACTTCCCAACACTGGCACTGGTGGCCACAGCTCCTGCAGGGATGTATAACATCCCTACAACCAGAGGCATCGGCACCGTGGGGTCCCACATCCAAGCACCCTGGGCTCAGGAATGTGCCGGAGGAGCCACAGCTGCCCAGCCCAGGGAAACTTGTGGACCCCCAGCCCACCTGGGGGTGTAAGGTGGGGGATGCACTGAGCCCCATCCTCTAGAAGAACAGTGAGGGACCAAAGAGGGGTCTGCGCTCCCTCACTAATTGTTAACCCACTGCAGTCCTCGCTCTAATTACTCTGCCGTCTCCCTCCCAGGCAGGGGCTTTGTAGCTGCGGCGTGGGGAGGAAGGGTCAGTGGGAGCAGCCCTGTTCCCTTGGGCTTCAGCTCCTCTCCATCACAACTTCAAAGGCCTCCCAAGATTCACAGCAAGGCTCCCCCCCCATGCAACAACGCCTTTTGCATCGGTAATTAAACTCTTATCAGCACAGTTAGGCGCTCCTGCTCCCTGATACCCAAAGACCAGCAGTCTCAGCCCCCACAGCCCCACAGGGGTCTGCACATCCCATGCCGTCCCCACAGCCCCAGCCCCACTCGATGGGGGAACGACATGGGGAGAGTTATTGGCAGCAGGAGGAGAGAGTCGGGGTAGGGAAAAGGGGCTCCCTGAGAGGAGGGGGACAAGAGCCAGCGACATTCATTTCTCGTAAGCTCAGGCAGGGCTTTGAAGGGGCAGGTGGGGCCAGGGGGGGTCAGCTATTTGTGCCCCACCATTTAATCCAGGGGCATGCTAAATAGCAAGCCGCAATCCTTCCAGATTGGGAGGCAAAGCTGAGCAAAAAAGCTGTGTCCTGCCGGCCTCAGAGCACCAGAAGGGGACGGGACGGGATGCTTCCCTTTCAGCTCTCCCCTCCCCAGGACAGTATTTATCTTTAAAGGAAGAAAAATAGTCGTTTATTCACCAACAGACAAGGCCAACCACTGGGGCTTCGAGGTAAAAGCAAGCGAGGTTGGAGGGTAGGTCAGCTCTCCCCGTTCAGGAGCTGCGTGCAGGGGATGTGCCCCACGGATGCGGGGTCGGCATGGCGGTGGTGGGAGATGCACGCCAGCGCTCCCCTGCACCAGCTGCCGGATCCGGGCAGGGATGGAGCTCGCATCAGCCCCCGCCGGCCCCGGCTGCCCAGGAAGGAAATACAGAAAAGCATTGCAGGTAAATATAAAAGATGTCACAAAATCCAGCAGGAAGGTGGGATTTCCACATTTCTGTAAATGCCAAAATCAGGCTGAAAAGAAAAATAAATTAAAAAGAAACATTTTCAAACAATTGTCATGAAAAAGAAATGCTGCTTTTTGGATGTGCCCTAATTCCCATTTCAGGATTTCTTCTCAGACCTCTGGATTGTTGCTGTGAACTTTCCGTATTTAATTTGATATCGTTTTGTAATGCATCAGTAGCAGTAATACCTGTAAGGACAGCCCAGAGGGTCACCCCTTTTCAGTATACCAGGAGCAGGAGACACTTTGATGTAGGAAGAAAGATTGTTTGTTCAATCAGTACTAACAAAAAGCCGTTGTTCAGGTTTTAAAAATAATATGATCAACCTGATCCTTCCAGACCCTGCATGATATCATGTAAGATAATGTGCAGCACGAGAGCGTAACCTGTGGTAAGACTGAGATGTCAAGAAATAATGTAAAAAATGAAGCAAAACAAAACAAAACACCCTGAATACAGTATTTCCAAGGCTAAAAACCTTGAAATTACAGGGCAGGAAAAAAAAAAAGAAAAGAAAAGGAAAAAACACATCAAAAGCCAAACAACAAAAAAATGTTCCCTCTCAGAAATACAGATGAGAAAATATAGATGCAAAATGCTCATGTTCCCAACTCTGCTTGAGACTCCTGATGCTCCTGTGTGGTGGGACAGCCAGGGCGAACTGGGCAAGCCCGTTTGCCATGCAAATTAAAGCAGGCAGGCTACCCGATGCCGGGTAGGGCATCTGTCCCGGTGTGCTTCTCCACACTGTGGCAACCCCGGGTTTCGGTGCAAATGGTGCCCGGCCAGCTGGACATGGATAACTGACTGGAAACGTTAAAAACACACGGGCTGTCCAAGGACTTGAGGACCAGGGGGGGTGCACGGGACCAGACCAGGGGCTCAGGGCGAGGGGTGAGCACACATTTCCACATCGCTGGTCCAGGAGCTCCTGTCGGTGGGGAAGGAGCTATTTAGGGCTCAAGGGGCAGCTGGGCTCGTTGTAATTCACGGCAGAAGCCAGAGGAGGAGGTGGGAAGGCTCTGGGGATGAGGAGGGGGGGAGAAAGGTCAGGGAGGCAAGAAATTCCATGGAAACATCCAGTGTGAGCAGGACCGCAGCACGGCTGGGGAGGGAGCAGGTGCTGGGGAGCACCGAGGACAGCTGAAGGGTCCCTGTGGTACCGGAGGAGGGCTCTGAGGACCTGGTGTCCCCAGGTCTGGATTGGGCCACCTTGGAGTCATGCGAGTTCTTTCCTTTACAATGTCCCCAGCCTAAGGGACAGCAAGACAACACAGACCCGTCCGTCAGCAGAGAGGAGCCTGCACCTTGCACAGCCACCCCTGGGCATCTTGTCTGGTTAAAGCCCTGCAAGAGTGGATGAGTTCAACCCACACGCTGCCAAAGGACAGCATGTTGCCTCCCTAACCAGTGTCCCCAAACCCAGAAGCTCAAAGAACAGCACCAGGACTTCGCACTTGCCACCAAGGTGCAGTCCCAGGTTCAGGCACAGGCTAAATATCTCACACCACCAGTAATGCAATATCACAACAGTCTTTAAAAATTATACAAGAAGAGTTTTCTACCACAAAATACACCTCTTCTGCTTGATGTAAGCGAAACCTGTGTGGGACAGACTTGGGGAAATGGGAGCCCTCTCCAGAGGGGTTTTGCCGGTGGCTCCTTCGGGGTTCTCTGGGCTGGTCCTCACACCAGTCCTGACTCCCTCTTCTCTTTTCTCACGTATGTTGGGTATAGAAAAATAGACATGAATGCTTTTTCTGCATTAGCTGCTGAGGTTTCTGACTGTTGCATTTTTTGGGGAGTTGAAGCTCATGCTGGGCAAGCCCCTAACACTGTCACAGCTCTTTACCCCAGAGCATCTCAGTGCTTCCGCACCCTGTCTGAGCACCGCACGCTGACTCCGTTATCTCCCACCTGTCTGGGATTTTACAGGTTTCTTACTCAAAATCGGGACTCCCCAGTATCATTTCCAGCCTCTTCCAGTACAACCCACAGCAGACTCAGGTGGCCCTGGTGCTGGAAACCTGTGTCTGTAGCAGAGTCTGTGGGTCCATCAGCAGGATAAATGCCACAGCACCCCGAAAAAGACACTCTGCTCTTCCCACTGACTCCTGGCTCCCAGCAGTCCTGGCAAAGATTTGAATTTTATCGTCTCTGGAGGATTCACTAGGGAAATGTGGGTTTTCATAAATGTGCTCACTTATCTGGATTATCTGAAGGGGTTTTGGATGGCAGTTTTTCAGGCTGTCGGATGATTTTTCTCAAATTTCTCTGAGGACATCTTTTGCTCTCATACCAGTTGGCCACCCTAAACCACGCTTAGCTGTTTGTACCCCAGTGACATTTTTAAAGGAAGTTAATTTCTTTTAAAGGCGATTTCTTTGCTCTCTTAAAAATAGCTTTCTAAGCTGGAACATTTTCACAGACAAAAATACCAATACTAAAAACATTTGAAGAGACAGGCTGAATATCTCATGCTACTGGTAATGAAATATTATAGGTCCTTAGAATATTTCCTAACACAAAAGGTATTGCATCCAAGAAAGGATCCAGTAGCTTGTGCGCGCCCATGATGCTGGGATGGAGCGGTTCTATCCAGCTGCAGCCAGTGCTGTTGCCACTCGCTTAAATGGTTAAGGCATTTTAAATATGAGAAACTGGAGAAAAAAGATTGTAGTCCTCCATGGGTTGGAGAAAAAAAAATAAATATGAGAGAGGGGACCCTGCAGAGCCCAATCTGCTTGTGCCTGTGATGGGTGCAAGACACCCGGCTGCACTCAGCGTACTTTCAAGGCAGAAAAATTACAAGCTTTTTAGTCTAGCAAGAAAAGCCTAACAAGAGCAAATGGCTGGAAGGTGAAGCCAGACAAATATGTATCAGGGAAAAGAGGGGTCCAATTTTTTAAGGCTGAGGCCGATGAGCCATTGGAACAAATTATTAAAGGCAGAGATTGGTCTGCCTTTGCTGATGTCTTCAGATAAATGTTGAATACCATTCTGGATGGTATCTTTGGGCCAAACACAGCTCATCACATTTAATTGGTGTGGCTGGACCTGATTCATAAAGGAATATCCTTCATGTGGCTATTTATGACTCTAAGTACCTCATATCTACATGGGGGGTTTTTTGTTTCTTTTTGAAGGAAATATAACTCCATGATCCTGCCGCTCACTTTTGAACTACCGGGGCCGAAGGGGTTAATAATTTCTCTGTGGCAGAAGAATAATTTTTAGTGTTGGTCATGCAAACACGCCGGGGTTGGGAGAATGAACTATAAAAAACTGTCAGGGTATGAATAGAGTTATCATATGAATGGGTTTACCCCGGAGATAAAGGCAGCACCGAAGGCTGCCAGCGAGGCGAGCAGGGACACACAGAACACAGGGCCCGACCGAAACAATGAGCGGGGGTGTCAGGATGTCTGGATGAAACCGGGGCTCCCCAAGGTCTTCCCCACCGGGACCCATGTGCCCCGATCCCAGCGGGATGCCTGGGACCAGCCACTCTCCTTCCATCCCTGGCAGGGGATCTTCTGGGGCTGGGATTCGTTGTCTTGGTTTGTTGGTTTTTCTTTTACTTTTGGGTAAAATATTTTTCAAAGTATTTCTCAGCAATTGAAAAAATAGAGAATTCTTTTGTTCCTGTAGTAATTGACCGGGTTTTCAGTTGTACTTAAATTTGGATTCATCAGATCTATTTCCACTGTCATCAAAATGGGTCCCCATTTATTTTCACTGTAAATAAACCCCTCATGATTTCAGGAAACAAGAATTCAAGGAGAAGGAAAAAAAAAAAATCTCACAGAGTAGGTGCATTTTGTGTGCCGTTGTGTTATTTTTCTGAAAATTTCAGGGTTTGATTTTCCAGGAGTTTTATAAGCTATTAGTACAAGAAGGATGGAAATGAAGATGAGAACAGAAACACATCCCCATGAACCTACCTCAAATCATGCAAGTATTTGCAGCATTTTGGGAGCAATCAAAAAATTGCACACCCCAAAAATGATTTTTTTTTTTTTTGCAAACACAGCCCAAATCAACTCCCTGTTTTAAACTAATGCTTCACCATCTCCCCGTCACCAAAAGTCTGTATACCTAAAATCTCGTTTCCTATTCTTACGGAGCAACACAGCATTCTCACAGCCTTTTTACAACTGAAAAAGCTATTTCCTCTCCCTTTCAGAGCTTGGCTTCTCCCGCAGCCCCGACTTCGGCATTGCTGCAGAAGGGGTAGACAAGTAGCGCTGAATAGATGCGCAGATGAGTTTTTACCTCTTTTTCTGTTTGAGCAGAGGGGCAATTAATGAGATTACAATCGAGAGATTAGTGGGGGAGATTGCCACAAACCTTTCCTCTGGCCCCCGTTTCGGCAGCGCAGCGAGATGCTGGGCTTTCCCAAGGACCCCGGTGCTCTCCCGCGCCCCGTCCCTGTTGCGGGAAGGAACAAAACATCTCCATCACTGAACCCATGGTGCGGGGGAAAGGCGAGCATCCCTGTGTCATCAGCCCTGCATCCTCACAGGTACGGTCCCCGCACATCAGCCCGTCCCCGTCACCCGCTGTTTGCCTCTGCCGTCCCTACGTGCCCTGAAATGCTGGGGAAGATGTCCCCGGGTCCCCCTTCCCCGCTGCACCACCTTCCCCACCAAGGTACCACCCAAGCTCACCCGCAGGCCATGGGGTCTGTGCTGTGATGGGGAGGAGGGTCGCCCACCTCACGGTCGGAGGGCAGAGCTGAGCATCACCTGGGAGGGAGCAGACCACAGCAACGGCATTTGAAGTGCCATTTTCTGGCAGAAAATACAATTTTGTCACCCCCCCACCCAGGCCCCAAATGTGGTAATTTCTGCTCATCTGATTTTCTTTCAATACAACAAAGGTATTTCATATTTTGTCATTTAACTTCCATTTGTGGTGTCATATAAAATATCTGTTTTAATATTTTTGCCTACGCAACTCAGTGTGTAATAGTGTAAATATTTTAGTCTATCACATGCTCTTCATATAATTGAAAATAACTTTTCTGCCTCCCTGTGCTAAAGCAATTTAACAATTTCAGACAATTTTTTTCCAGTGTTCCAAATGAAAATTTTCTCCATCCCGCAAATTTTTACCCATATAGAAAAAAATCTGAGTTTTGGCTTTTGCAATGACAGCCACGCTGAAACGTGGGGATATCCCATGGAATGGCGATTCCCTTTTTCTCCCATTTCCAAGTCACCCACTGCACGCAAGACTGAAAGGAATAAAAAAAAAATATAAGCTCAAAACATCTTGGAACAAATTTTTCAGGAAAGTGAAAGGCACTAGGAACTCTTGGTAGGGGAAGAAAACCAGACTTAAGCTTGTATCCAGGTTAATACATGTCTTTATGTACCAATTGTCTCCCAATACACACACACAGTGCAGCACACACCGGCCTTAAGTTTGTTTTGCAGCTGTAATTTTCTACCCTATACCACTTAAATGAACACTGGGTTTGCTGGGTGGCACAGCCGGGGATGCAGGGCAAGAAGCGGAGCGTGGCCGTGACAGCAGGCAGAGGTCACGGTCACCTTTGTGCCCCACGGCTACACCCTCACACTGTGCCACGCGCTGCAGAAACGGGGTAGCAGAGCCCAGCACAGCTGGGGGGCAGGAGACACCGGGGCTGTGCCATACGTCGCGGGATCTCTCCACATCTCTAGTCCCATTCCCGTGGCAGGGCGCTCAACAGCCGGCGCCGCAACCGCCCCGGCACAGAGGCTGCCTCCATCCCATCCAGTCGCCCCGAGGCACTGGGTGCCAGCAGGAGCCATATCCCCAGATCCACCGCCCATCCTGCGGGGTCTGGCTGGCACCAAGCTGCCCCATGACACCCCAGAGCAGTGTCCCAGCACCCGCCGGGGTACCAGCATCCCTGCGGGAGGTGGAGCGAGCGCCAGCAGCTTTCTGTGGATTGCCACCATTTGTCCTGATGCCACCCAGCACTTCCTGCCTGGTCTAACCCAGACCCAGCTATCCTGGTCTTCCCCAGAGCCCAGCTTATCCCCAGCCCCATGTGTTCCCCTGGCCAAGGCTGTTATTGAGACTAACTTTCCTTTCCAAAAGGTCTTGCAGGAAACCCAGGTCTTTCCCAGCCGGGGACAGGCAGACAGCCGTCCAGGGCCTGGCTGTCCATACAGACGCCATAAAACCCACCCCAGCAGCCAGTGATCTCCTCTGCAGAGGAAAGCAGAGGCCACAGCCTTGCTTGTCCGTGCCCGTGCCCAGGGTGAGTCCCATTCAGGCAGGGCTGCAGCGCCGAGAGCCGGGGCGGCACGGGCAGCACCCTGCACTGCTGTCTGCCCAGGGCTGGAGCACAGAGCAGCTGCTGCACCGTGGAGCAGAGGGCGAGCAAGGGCTGGGGGTGTCAGGGTACTGGGGTCCCATCCTGCACCCACAGAACCCAATCCCAGCAGTGAGAGCCCAATGCATCCCTCCGCAGGGGCAGGAAAGCCGGTGGGGAAAGGAGCAGGAGAAGTGCTGGGAAGTGGACTGCTGGCAGAAAACAGGGCCAGGACCAGCAAATAGCTGGAAACGGGTAACGCAGCTGAGGAAGACAGGCTGGGTGGGAGGGAAGGTGCGGGTAGGTGTTGGAAGATGGCAGCAGGCACAACGACCCGGCCCAGCGGGGTGCCACAGAGTGCATGAGGTGTCACAGTGCCAGCCCATGGGCCCCAGCATGCCGTAAGGATGGCAGGAATGCAGGGGCAGGAGAAGGGAGGGATGCCACTGCCACCGCCAGGTAGGGACACCAGCACCGGGGCTCGCTGCAGATGGCTGTGCCGTGCTGGCCGCGGCTCTCAGGCATAGCAGAAGGAGGAAGGATGCTGCTGCCAGTGCCAAGGACACGCTCGGGAGCGGGAACAGCAGATCTCTGGGTGATGAAGATCAGCAGACCTGGGAAGCAGCCGTGCATCCGCTGCCAGCGGGGATGGAAGCAGGCAAGCGGGTGGGTGGCAGGCAGCAGGAGCCGCGCTGCCGAAGCCAAGGGGGGCCCGAGACGCCGGAGTCGGGTTGTGCTGCTGACAAGGGCTGGGGACGGGTGCCGCCGGCAGCAGGGTAGAGTGGCTGGGTGGAGGGAGCAGGCCTGACGTGGCTGACACCGAGATGTTGGGAGAGGGTCCCTGGCTGCAGCCCTACTTTCCACTTCAGAAGTTTCCAGCCCTTTCTCTCACAACAAGTTTTCCCACCCGAGTGCCCTTCCAGCTCCCCACATCCTCCGCATGCCTTCCCATGCCCACCCACTCGCTCCACCACAGCCCACCCAGCCTAGTCGGAAAGCATGGCCCCGTGCTGCTGCCAGCTCTGGTGATGGGGATCATCATGGCTGAGCTGGTGCCTGTGTCCCCTCTGCAGCCACCCCTGCACGCTGCAGCAGAGCCCTTGCAGGGAGGCCAGGCAGAGCTGGCAGGCATCGCTGCAGAAATCAGGTCCTCCTGCCCAGCTCTGAAGTTTAGTCTCTGGTGCAAAAGCTCCAGGATCGGCAAACTCAGGCAGGCTGGGACCTGGAGCTGCGCTCCTCCGGGAGCAGGGAGAAGCTAAGCCCAGCAGAATAAGCGAGCCCACACGGACACATCTGAACAGCCACGGGGATCCTGTGGGTACCCCCAACGCCGCCCTGTTGCTCCACAGCCACCCCGGTTCCTACCTTCACTGGTGGTAGCGGAGAGGCAGGCAGCCAAAGCGATGACGATGGAGAGCGAGGATGTCAGATCCCCCTGTGCCCATGCCATGGTCCAGCGGGGCCAGCAGGCGTGGGACAGGGCCACCTGGGTCGTCCCAGCACCTCTGCGAGCGAGCGCCCAGAGCTACGGCGCACACCGGCTCGTGCAAAGGCACTTTGCGCACATTGCTTGCATCCACACGGGCGAGCGGCGCGGCGGGGAGGGAGCAGCCTGCCTGTCACCGCTCGCAAGCCAATGGGGTGGGTGGGCTCTGCAGTGAGCCCCCCTTCCCGCACCACACACGCACGCTGTACCCAGCCTGAGCATCTGGACGGGGGGCTCCTGCTCCCCCCTGCCACCCGTCCTCCCTCCCTCCCTCCCTCAGGATGGCCAGGCAGCCCCCGCTGCTTCTCACCCTCCTCGTCCCCCTCCGCTGCTCCCCTCCGGCTACTGTGAGAGTCAAACTTGCGACTGGAGCCATGGTCCGGCGGGGAGCTCCATGCGCAGCCAGGGTCAGGTGTGAAGGGGATGGGGTTGCAGTCCCGGAGTGCACAGAGAGGAAAACCCCCTGTGTGTGCTCCCCTTGACGTGTGGGGTCGGGGAAGACAGACAGAATACCCCCATCCCCCGATGCTTTCCTGCATCGTTCTGGGACAGACACTCTCTGCTTCCAGCCTTTGAGCTGGGAGGGCAGCCAGGAGGAAGGGACAACACAGCCAGAGCACCCAGCCTGTTTACAGCCACGTTGGCCACCTGAGATAGGGCCAACCCCTTCAAAAGCAGACCTTGGGAGGATGCAGCAGTTGTCCCAGGTGGGCAAGGCCAGGTGCTGGGCAAGGAGGGTCCGCAATGGGGGTCTGGGCTGCCTCAGCAGCACACAGCATCCTCCCCATGGCGCTGCTGAGGAAGCCTCTGCATCCTTCTCACTTGGAGCCGCCAGAATTGCCAAGCTGGGTGAGTACCTTGCTCAGCATTAAACACTCGGCATCTGTCAACAGACCCCCTACAGCGGCCACGAATGTTTCCCCATCTAAATGCTGAACGATCACTAATACCTGCCCACAGTAACCACAGATGCTGACTCCCTCCTAAGCCACGTGTGGCGGGGTTATCTGCTCTTCCACGTGCTCATGGCCGGGAGAGTGACATGTGATTGTGTCCCCAGCAACTCACCCCAGGAAAAGGCACATGGGGAGGATGGACATCCATCTCCATTGACTGACAGGCCATCCCTTGTATAAAGTTCACCCCAGATCTGCTCAGTGGGCTCAGGGCAGGGGAGCGGAGGGTCGCACACCCTCCATCCCACCCTGGATCCCAGTTCGTTCCCTGGAGATGCTGAGCCCCATGCTGGAGCACCCCACAGCACTGCCAGGAGGTTCCTACCTGCTGGGGTGAGAGGGGCTCCCTGTCCATCTCACATCATGTGGTGGCAACAATTCCCCATTCAGAGTGGATGAGGATTGTGCCTGCAGAGACACGTCTGCACCACTCATCACCAGGACCTGGGAATGGGCCGGAGCCTCAGGTCCCTCCAGGTTTTTTGCTCTGCCTGCCTGGGAAGCTGTCCATTCGAGACAGCGCTGGAGAGGTCCTGTCATCAGCAGTATCAAGATGGGCTTGCTGAGCGCTCAGGTGGGGACAGGGCTGTGGCTTGGCTGGGACTCCAGCGGTTCCCAAGGCAGCTGGCAGACACTGAGTGGTGTCGGGGATGCAGCTAAGCAATGGTCTGTGCAGTGGGCCTTGGAGCAAATGTTGGAGCTGATTGTTTCCTGAATAGCAGCAAGATGGTGGGAGAGCTGCTTTTCCACCAGCTATTGCAACCCAGCAACCTCCTTGTGCTGAAAGGGCTTGTTACAGCTCAATGCTGGATCCCCCAGCTCCTTGTCACCCAGTGCCCAAGCAGAGCCTGGCATGCCAGAGAGGCACCAGCCACACTGCCACCATCTCAGTCCCCAGCTCTGGAAATGAGCCTCTGGGGAAGCAGACACCACCTTTGGACTTGTAGTACTGAGTGGTGCCTGCTCCCGGTGTGATGATCTAACACAGGGGGTTACCCCTGCAGACCTCCAGCACAAACTGGGTACCCACATGGGCTCTTAAGTTCCCCAGTACCATCCCAGCCCCAGAAGTCCCAGGAATGTGGGTCCTCCAGGTCTTGCAGAAATGCTCAGAGTTACCAGATATTGCACCTCCCTACAGTTTTTGGCTTTGGCTGACACTGCCAGCTTTGGTGGAGAGAGAGGGCATGGGGTACTTGGGTGCCTGTGTGCAGCGGTGGGTGTATCAGGGTGCTGTGGGGGGTCCTGGTGGGGGACTTTGCTGGGCTCAGTGTGAGCTCCGCACCGTAACACCATGCATGCTCTGAGCACTGGAGGGCTCTGGGAGGAGGAGCAGGCATCCTGGTTTCACTGGACACCTGGTTTTAGGTTCAGGATGTGCCATGTGGGCATAATTAGTGTGTGTGTCTGGAGGCCGGGCACTGTCGGGAGTGTGCGGGTCAGTACAGGATGCAAACACATGTGCAAAGAGCCTGGGATGCTCCTGTCTGGAAACACCAGGACATGCTCCTGCAGCCCAGGAACCCCTAACAGCCCAGGAACCAGACAGAGAGAAGGCATCACGCCAGGATCCCCGGCCCTTCTCCCCAGCTGCACCCCTCCCCAGGCTCCCAGTAGCCTCTCCCCGGGCTGACGGGATGAGGCAGGACACTTGCCCGCTGGCTGCCTCCCCCGTCTCGTTGCGTGCTGCTGCCTCTGCTCCTCAGCAAGTCTCCTGCCATAGCCACGTCCCTCAGACGTGGTCCCACACCTGGCTGTCACGGAGATGGGGAGGATATTTATAGATGCTGCAGAGAGAGGAAAGCGCAGCTCTGACAGGGAGGATCAGTGAAGGAGGGGACCCAAGCCTGGCTATACCCCCTTTTAGCACATCCCAGGTTATTGTGCATTTACCAGGGAGATCACAGCCCCCTCGCTAACTCAGCAGCTCAGACCTGAGTGGCTGTTGCCCTTTTCACCTGGCTTTGCACCCAGGGATTGCCCATCATAGCCCTGAGAGCAAACCTGTGCCCAGGCCAGCGAGTACGACAGCCCTGCCTGTCTCTAGTGTCCCTGCTCCTCCTGGGTCAGGAAAGCAGCGTCCAAGCACTTCTGCTCTCCTGTAGCATCTGCAGGGCCAGGTGCCTGTGGGTCAGAGCTGGTGTAGGAAACGTGGGTGGCAGTCATTAAGGGAACAGCACCATCTCAGAATGCAGTCCTGAGTGATGTGCTCTGGGCAATCCTGCTTTAGCAGGGCAGTTGGACTAGATGATCTCTAGAGGTCCCTTCCAACTCCGACAATTCTGTGATTCTGTGACCTCCAGGACCCATGACACTCTGTGTCAGGCCACCAGCAGACCCGGAACCCCCTCCGACCCCTGCAGAGAAGGGGCTGCTCAGGGCAGGGAGTAGAGCCAAGCTGCAGGACCCTGTAACCCACTGACATTGACCCATCCATCTGTCTGTCCCCAACTGTATGTCCCTTTCCCGGGAGGAGGAGTGCTGAGAGAGGAGGGGGCACAGGTGCCCTCTCCCAAGTCATTGTGCATGGTGCATCCCTGTCCCACTGCACAAGTGGGGCATCCCAAGTACATTGCTCTCCCACTCACAAGGTGTCTGCAGGAGGAGGAGGAGGATGAGCTGAGTGTGTCCCAAGCACAGACAACACTGTGCAGAGACATGGGAGCCTCCTGGCAAAGCTGTGTGCCACCGAAGGTAGAGGGACAGGAGTCCTGGGCAATTTCCCCCCACTAATGGCCACACACAATGTCCCCTCCATCTCTTGCCCAGGCAACAGCCCCAGATCTGAATACCTTTCAAAACTGGGATTGAGTAAACAAGTCAGGGTCCTCCCTCCCCCTGCTCCAGCCCTGATTCCTCCCCTCTGGCCTCCCCAGCAAAGCCCCGGGGGTAACAGAACAGGAGGGGGGCGCTGGACCCAGGCAGGTCCCCCCCTCTGCATTTTCACATCTCTGTGGCATCCACCAGCAAAACTTACATTTGGTGCCCCAGCCTGAGCTGTTAACAGTGACTCTCAGTGAATTTCACTGTACCCCATGTAACAATGCACGTGGAAATACCTTTAAACTGGCATCTACTACATAAACATGCTGACAAGTTATCTACATCGATATAACAGTTCACCTGGAGCAATACCCATGACACATCAGTGGACTGTAAGTCCTCGTGCTGTATCAGGGCAGGGGCAGATTGCTTGGCAGGAAGGTCGAGCATCCCAGGGACCACGTTGCACCTCCTCCCTGCCTCCCAGGGCAGCCTGCGCCAGGCTCTTTTCCCTCTCCAGTGCCCTGACTTTTCCCTTTCCTAATGCATTGGGGCTCTTTTTTTGGCAAGGTGCCTGCCCTGCTTGCCCAAGCACCCTTGGGGCTCACCAGTATCCCCTCACTGCCTGGTCATCAGGCCAGCATCCTTCACAAGATGCCACGGCCGAACATCCCACCTAGCCCCTCACTGCGGCCAGGCAGAGGGTGCTGCTTCCCTCCTGGTTACCACAGGAGGGTCACCAGTTTCTTCCATTAACGCCAGCAGAGGGTCAGCCTTTGGCATCAGTCACGATGAGGCACAACTGTGGGAGGCCCTTGGCCAGCTGAGCAATCAGCGCCCAATTAATTCAGGTCAAGGCTGGGGAGGCCTGGCATGCCTTTCTTCCTTGTCCTTATCAGAAATGCTGTGTATTAATGTCCTTTATATTAAAAAAAAAAATCTTATCATAATTTTTCCTTGTTGAAGGAGATGGTTTGGAATTGGAATTGAGACAAACATGAGTCAGGACTAACGGCTGCAGAAGGGGAGAGTTTAAGAAAGGCCTTTTGGTAATATCCATCGTTCCCTTATCAGTGAGGATATTAAATGTATTGAAATGCTAAGCAGCTCTTTAATGGCTGTCTCTGATTTTCATTAAACAAGCAGGGGATGAGCAGGAGGGAAGGGGATGAAGAACTGTTCTCTCTCTAAGAAATTCTGATTGCTGGATATTAACGGCATTAATGTTCTTTTATCCAAGAACGCCGGGCTTGTGCTTGCCTTCTTGCCTATTTTCTGTCTTGCTGAAGTGGAACTAAGTCCCTGCTCCCTCAGGTGGGTGCACAGTTGCTGGGAAGCTGTTAGGGACAGGGCTGTATAGAGATGCAAAGCAGAGGCCTCCCAGGGAACAGTTTTTTGGTATTCATATCTCCAAACCCCACCGCATCCGTGCTGCCCAAAAGGAGATATGCCTTGATAGGACAGCCTGGTCTTGAGCAGAAGAGGAGATGGGCAGTCAGAAGAAATTTAGATAAAGTGAAATCACCACAAGATCCCCAGGCCCAGGCTGGAATGATGGCCCATAAGGCCGGCAAGAACACAGCCCTTATCCTGAGAGATGGTGAGGGATGTGCTTCCCCTTTCAAACAGGTATGGCACTGTCCTGGCTGTCCTCAGGCATCTCCAAGCACAGAGAAAAATGCATCTGTGTCTGAAGGGAGGTCTGGGCACTGCCCCCCTCTGCATCCAGTGCTGTAAAGGCCCCAATCCCCCAGCTTCCCAAACCGGGACATTGCGATGGGGAGCATTGGAGAAAAGCCATCACAGCAAGTAGTGCCAGAGCATGAGCACACTGTAGGACCGGGGCCACACAGGGTCCATGGTGGGCTTTAGGGTGCTCTGCAGAGGGTCTCAAGCATGCCCGCAGTGCTGGCATGGCCAGCTGAACACTTGCAAAGTTCCAACTCACACTCACCGCTTTGACACCAGGACAAGGCTGTGACAGCCTCTGGATTTCTCTGCAGACACCCCAAGCAGTGATGTTTTTGCTGGCTGAAGATGCAGAGATGCAATGCAGTCAAGCCCAAACACTTCAAAGACACATCAGGAGACAAAACCCATGAATCAGGCACTATAATGGCACGAGAGCCACAAATATCCCAATATCCACAAATATCTCAATATCCCTCCTTTGCCTCCCAGTTTCTAACCTTGGCATGCACGTGGCTCTCTTCTGCACAATCACAGAGGCCAAAGGCTTTGCTATTATAATCATACGCCTCCAGGAGGATGCTTGAAAGCATCCGAAAATAACACAGGGCTGCCCATGGTATTGTGAGAGGCAGTGGCCATGGGGGAAAGCAGTGGACTGGCCGGGCTGGAGTTCCCTCTCCTCATCCAGCACACACACGTTCAGTAAAGAGAGGGACACAGAGGCAGCCCTGGTGCTCTCTTGGGAAAGGCTGGTACAAACAAACAAAAACTTAGCTGGAGCTAATAAAACAGTGGCCGCCACCAGCCTGGGCAGTGCTGCATGTATTTAATCCTTGTCTCCAAAGAGCAGCAGCTCTGATGTTGCCAGAGGGAACGGCTCCGTGGGCTAAGCAGGTGGTTTGAAACACTTAGACTTCAGGAAAACACAGGGTCCCTGCAGGGCAGCTGAATGTGCAGCAGAGTTCTCTGCCCCTCTGCCACAGGGGACCCTGGCATCGCCCAGCTCTGGGGCATCCCTTGCATTTCTTGAACCCAGCTTGGCCTTCTTTCCTCCCAATTTATTCCATACCTTTTTCTTCACTGCCCTCTGTCCTTGCTCTTTCCTTTCTTGTGCATGGCTTGTTCCCTTCTGTCAACAGGGCTTTATCCCGCATGGACAGATGAGCTGCTTTGTGTCTGCCAGATGGTGGTGGCACCTCAGTCCCCATCCCCTACCACCCACCGCCGCCTCCTCTGTCTGCACAGCCGGTCACCGCTTTCTCCCTGATACCAATTTTGTCTTTACCCTGCCTGCACCACCAGGCTTCTCCAGCAGCAATGAGCCAAGTGCTGTCCAAGGCACCCAAAAATTCTATTAATTGTGTTATGAGACACAGTTCTCCATAGAATTAAAGAGGGCACTTCCGTGCTTGTTTCTTCTTGGGGTTCCCAGACCAGAGTGAAGCCTGTGTCTGGACACTGGTGGTGAGATAGGAAGCAAAGCAGAACAAACCACACCAGCCACCTCTGGAGTTCTGCAGTAAATTACAAGTATTGTAATTGGAAGTGAATTACAGCAAGTATGAACAACCTTCTACATCCCCAGCCTCTGCCATCCCAAGCAAAAGATCACTGCTTGGCCCCACACAGCCAGTGCTGGTGACACGGCCACAAGACAGGCAGAAAAGATCTCCAGCCCCACTTCAGGCACACTTTGCGCTGCCAACAAAATGCACTGGTAGCTGCCTGAACGGCTGGCTTTATTTCAAGAGCTTTGTTTCTGCTGGAAGTGAAAATCTCAAAGAGACTTAATTATAGAGCTGGGCAGACACAGGCATAATCCTTTTGAAAGCTTACAATGAGACACTCTCCAAAATTAATTTTGACGCTGCAAAAATAACCAAACAAAGCTCTATTTGAAATGGGGTGAGTGATCGGGGAACAATAGTGAAACAAATGGGAATACCCGCAGCCGCTTCAGAACTCAGCCAGGGTTGCCCCTTTGCAGAGAGGGGCACCATCGGGCGTGAGATGCCATCGGCTCCCTGCCAGCAGCACCTGGGTCCCACTTGCTTGGGCTATGCTTTCACAGAGCTGGGCTCTGCCTTTGTCTTTTATTGCCTTAGGAATTTGGGAACAGGCCACCAGCTCGCAAAGGTGAGGCTGGCAACAGCAAAGGACAGTCAAAAGCCAAGGCCTTCTCCTCCACCTTAGGTTGCACACCCCAGGATCCCCAGCTGCATTTTCAGATTTAATATTTGCTCTTTCTGGTGATGAAGTCCAGCCATACTGGTGCCCATGCCACCAGCTGGGACTATTTATTACCCAGCATAGGTCTCTGCATACACAGTTTGGAGCTTGCCTCCTGCGCAGGAGCCGTGTTCCTTCATATGGGATGTTGGATGTAGGACTATTTAGGAAGAACTGGAGCTACCCACACAGCCCTGGCTATTATACAAAGTTATAAATAACTTGGTTACCTTGGATAACCTTGTAGAATTGCAGCCTAATTTCTTCAAACATCCACCTCTTCACCGAGATTTAACTCCCTGTGGGATGTGAGGGGTCAGTGAAAAGCCCTTCGTTAGTTCAAAGGACAGCAGAAGATGAACAAACAAATTGAAATTTTGTAAAGAGGGTGTATTTAATTAACAGTGTGTCAGGAACTAATTAACAGATTCACTTTAAATTGTCAGGAATATAATCTACGTTTCAAGGGTAAGTGGCAAAGGGTCAGGGAGGGTATACTTCGTGTTTCACACCAAGAGAAGGACTCAGATCTGGGAATCAGATGAAGACAAAACCCAGTCTTTGGCTGGGACCTGGGGCATCGCTGCAGGAAGGACCACTTGTGACTCTGCCATTGCTGCAACCGGAGGCAGAGGAGAAGCCAGAGCCTTGCTCACTCAAGGTCAGCAGGAGGCTGTTTGCTGCTCCCAAAGGTCAGTGCAAGCAGGTTCAAGCTGCACAGAAGAGCGAAGAACATTTAAAAGTGGTTGCTGTGCTTTGGAGAAGCCAAGGCTAGCAGCAGACAGCATCACTGGATGGCTCTGGCTGCCAACCCACAGGCCTTTTACAGCTAAACCTGCCACAATGCTGCTGTGTCATCTCACAGGTCTTGGTTTAGATCTCAGCTTTGCCCCTCGATAGTCTTCAAGGGCTTTCCCACAATGTCTCATGCTGCTGTCTGCTCATCTGCAGACTGTGGTATCAGCAGGAACATCAGGAGCAAGAGGTCACGTTGTCAGATTCTGGCATCACTTTTCCCCATGCCACATTTTCAAATATCGTGAGATTTACCTAGTCCCCAGCAGGCGTGGCATTTATTTATTCTCTGGTTTGGGGAATTTGGGCTAAATTGAAGTCCAGTGGCTTCAGAAGGGAGCTTCATCAAACCCCAGATATTACAGGGCCTGAGATAAGTGCACAGGAAATGGCAGGACAGCCACCCAGCGGTCATCTTCCTCTTGCTTCCCCTGACAACAAGCTGTCTCTAATTTTTAAATATATGCAGGTTTTCCCATTCTGTCTTTGGAAACAGTCTCTCCATAAAGCAAAGTAAAAAGAGCACCAAGAGGAGCTGTTTTAATCACCTCAGCTTCCCCACGGGTTGTTCTCCTCACCAGTCCCCCATCCAGAGGACATTATCCATTGCTGGCAACCCCCATAAAGGCTCTGTTGTATTGTCTGAGGTCTCGTGGGACACCTGGCATTTGCAAAAGACCATCCAAGGCTTTGGTAAGGCTGGGAGGCAGGATGCTGTTTCCTGCTTGGGCATGGCAGCCCGCCAAAGCACCATACCTAGGACCACATCTTCTTTCCAATCTATCTTTAGAAATACTTCTCAACAAGCTAGTCATTCACCTTCATGTCAGCGTGGCCGGGGTCTCAGCATGCCCCAAGACAAGATTTAGCCACCAGGGTCCCTTTGAAGGCAGCTCTGCTGCCAGTTGCACTTGTCCTGACTGTGCCATGCCCAATCTTGCCGCTGAAAGCTTTGCGGTAGCCTCTATGACCTTTGTTCCTTTCATCTGGCCACACAGGAGGACATGCCTTAACACCTTCCACTCCTTTGCTCCTCCGGTCACAGCACTCAGGTCTTGGGACACTTGCTTGGGTGATGATGTTAGCAGAAATAGGTTCTTATCTGGTCAGTGGCACACTCAGGTGATGTCCACCTGTAACAGAGAGAAGCCTTTACATCACTGCCAGAGGCGGCTCCTTTTGTAGAGATACTTTCAAAGTAAAGCCAATTGCCTTGGCCTGGAGATTTAGAGTCCATTTACCTTCTGCTACAGCACTGTCCTTTGCTCCTTTGAAGAAATCATCTGAGCTAATAGCATGATCACCTTCTTCATTGTCCTTCCTGAGCGTCTGCAGGTGCTTGCAAGCTCCTGCACTGGCTGCCTCTTCCCGGTCGGCACGACACTCAGCTTTCACCCTTCTCACAGCGTGAGCTGTGACCATCAAGGTGCTGGGCTGGCATCATTCCTGCTTTCAGACCTGCTCTCATCTCTGCCGTGGGTGACTCCGCTGGTGTCAAATGTTTTTAACCGTGTCTATGAAGCAACGCACTCCTCACCCTTCAAAGTTGTCACTCTGGACAGGGTGACTTCTGCTGCCCGGCGAATTCTAATTGCTCTGCCTGGAGTTATTTCTGCCACCAGACCTCTCTCACGGCCTCTGTCTCTCTCTCAGTTGCCTGTTCTCCAGCTGCACATCAGTCACTACCTCTTCTGAGACTTTGCTTCCTTTCAATCCTCTCTGATTAAACCATGTCTTTTATATGTTCCTTTTTTTTTTTTTTCCATGGTGTTCCTGCGAGCCTCGGATTTCTGTGCCACGCTTCCGTAATTAGCTTCCTCCGCCTCAGTCAATTGAAAGCTACCAGAGAAATCAAATGCTTCAAAACCAGCTGGTGTCAAAAATAAGGCCACTGCCTTGACACCTTCCTTTTTACTGCAACCTGTTGCTTACAGTGGCTGTGAGAAAAGCTGCTTGAAGTTCCTTCACCATTCTGAGGAAGTCCAGCTCCAGAGGAGCTCTAGCATCCTCCCATGGACCAGTCTGCACCCAAGCAGCTGGAGGAGCAGGGCAAGAGGAGAAACACTACTGTTACACAGCAGCACAAGTGACCAGCAAACTCACCCGTGGTATGGGACAGGAGCACCACATCTTTGATACAGTCTCCCACAGTATCCTCCTGGAGAAACTGGCTGCCCATGGCTTG
>JAOXJM010000008.1:8660559-8674730 GCA_026413425.1 Tringa solitaria | reverse complement strand
TGATCTTTAAGGTCCCTTCCAACTCTAACCATTCTATGATTCTATGATTCTAAGATGCACACATCATCAAGGAAAAGGCTCAAAAATCAATGAGTGAAGTCAAGGACTGGGCCATGATCTTCATGGGCCTGATGGATCCACTGGTCACATCTCCTTCCCTCCAGCAGAGCTGATGCCAGCATCCATCCCTCCCCCATTGTCATCCCGGGGCAGCGTGAAGACACTGCAGAGGGTGTTATTGTGTGTGGGAACAGAAAGCAAATGGCTTTAGACTGAAGTAAAAATTGCGATCTGGAATCAGTATGAATATCCCTGTAGCTCTGGGATTATCTTCAGCCTGTCCCACTTTGGCACAAATATGTTGACCTTCCCACAAAGGCATTCCCCGCTCCAACAGTAAGAGGGGAACAAGGACAGGGGCTGCTGGGGCTCCTTAGAGAAACCCCCCCCAGCTTCTCTGAGCCCCCAGAAAAGCAGAGCAGCATCCCCACAGCTCAGAGCATAGTGTTTCCAGAAACCTTGGTCCCTGGTGAGAGGAGGAGGTCACGCTGGTAGGAGAAAGCAGCACACAGGAGGGCTGGTGTCACTGAGGGTTTGCTCGGGGTCTGCTGAGTCGTGCCGTGGGTGCTGAGCTCAGCTTACAGCATCCCCACAGACTCAGCAAGGTGGGGGGTCAGGGTCACAAGTAGGATGCAAACAAGTGTTTCAAGCACCGCAGTGAGATGTCGTGGCGCCCCCGCACCCCCTTCCCCTGAAACGGGCTGTCAGACCTCCACTGGAGAGACTTAAAGGCAGCAGGCTCTGGTGGCGGGTCGGGGCAGTGAAGCCCCTGGGGGATGGCCTGACGGACAGACGCTGGTGTGGATGCAGGGGACAGACCTCCCGGGGCATGTGCCAGCATTGTGTTGTGGCTGCGAGCCTGCCCTTGCTGGCCCCGTAGCCAGGGACTGCCCGCCCAGGGCTGTCAGCCACTCATCAAGCCATAGGACAGGCTGGGGGTGACACCGGCAGCCCCCTCAGGACACACTTGCACATCCTGAAAGACAAGTTCATTTGGTCCCACAGAGGCGATGAGGTACACAGGGGTGCCCAGGCAGCAGGGATTCTCCCAGCCCCAACTGTGCTGTGGTCCAGCTGCTCCCACTTGCCCTCTCGCTGTCCTTCACCTCCTTATGCTCAGGTGATGAAGGTCCAGCTCAACATCAACCCACTGACAGGTTTGCCCCGGGGCATTGCTGGGTGCCCACCCTGGGGCAGCCCAGGAGCTGGGAGGTCTTCATGGGATGCTGCCTTGATGATGCCAGGCATCCAGATCAGGTCAGGGCTCTTTGCTGCTCCAGCCAGCAATGAAGAAGATAATTACAAGCGATAATTTATTCATTATTGGTTAACCCATTTAGTCTGTCTAAGCCTTCTTCTAATTAGAAAACAAGGACTAGGCCACGTCTCCTAGGTGGTCTCTTTCATTAAAGAGGTGTTTCCATCAGCAATGCCCACAGCTAAGCAGAAAGAGAGCCAGCGGGACCCCTGCCCCCCTGCAGCCCCACCATGCAGAGCTGAGGGGCTGAGGAGGCAGGGGCAAAGGCTGCCTGGCTGAGAGAAGCCACCAGCAGGACTATGCCCTGCCTCAGAGGGGTCACTGGAGGTACCAAATGTCATTGCAGAGGGATGCACAGCTACTTTGGGATTTGTAAAGAGGAGAGGCTGGGACAGGCCCGTCCCCATCACCGGCACGGTTGGCAGGGGGCACAAGCACAGCAGGGTGGTGCTGAGCCCCCAGACCTGAGATCATCCCCTCCAAAACAGCACCTCCCTCCCTCTCCAGGAACACAGAGCCACCCTGGAGTGGTGGTACCCAGGGGCAATGCCAAGACCCCCTTCTCCTCCTCGTCTCCCCACCCACAGGACGGCGCTGCAGGGAGAGGCAGAGGCGGATGGATGGAGCAGAGCGGCGAGGGGCAGGAATGAGGGGATGAGGGGACAAAGGCAAGCTTCGCGTGAGGCCACTGTGGTGCAGGCTGGCCAGGAGCGAGCTGCACACAGCTGCTCCCTGACTGCCAGGCCTCCCGCTGGGCACCAATCTTCATCTCTTTGAAATATGCATTAAAATACATGAGCCACACTCTCTGGCCAGGGCTCCCAGCACTGGATAATTGCCTCTTAAGTGCTTTCTAAATGCAAACTGCATGTCATTCTTACCACCACTGCCACCTCCCCTGCACCCAGCCTTTGATCTTCTACGTGTCATGACAATATTGCAATTACCCCGTCAATGTCGGGACGTGGAGGTGCTCCTGGGTGGAAAGCATGGGGATGCACTGGACTGCAGAGTCCTCCCCTCCCTATCAATACATGTGAGGGGCCAGCATGATCCTCCAAGCTGCTTGCTGGCCAAGCCCCAGGCTGTTGGTGGATCCAGAAGAGCACTTGGGAGTCACCAGAGAGGAGCACTGGTGCAGATCTCCTTCGTTAAAGAGATGACATGCAGCAGGCTGTGGCTGGCAAATGCAGGGCATCTCCTTGCATTGCCTGCTGCGCGAAACTTCCTGGGTGTGTGATCTCCTTCCCTCTGGCAAGGCATCCGCAAAGTCCGCAGCCCTTAAAACTCAACGCCAGCTCCCTGCTCGTGTATCTTTTTGTCCTGTGGCCTCTGAGCCTTAAATGACGCTAAAGCTCAAAAATCACTCACTTCACCCTAAAACCAATTTCTTTCTGACTTTTTGATTTGTCGGAAATGCTGAGGGAGAGAAAGAAAGAAAAAGACCCAGTATTATTCTGGATTGGTCCCGGGTGCTAATTTAAAAACACCGTTTCCAGACCTGGCAGAAAAGCTGAACTCTGATCCACCCGCCTCATCCCGGGGAGATGCAGTTTTGAAGGCGCCAGAAGTCAGTGAGGCTTCCCCCCAGCTCGCCCTGAGCTCTCTGTGAGCATCGTTCCTCAGTGCTGCTGGCGGGGACCTGCTCCTGCCACTGTCTACAGCCTCCCGGCCCCACTGCCATGTCCTGGCTGGGCCATGGGGCCAGGAAGATGCTTTGCAGCGAGGTGAGACAACAAGGCAGTGCTGTTTAGCGGAGCGTGGTGAGGAAAACCTTAGGGGATACCGTGGGGATGCAGCAGGGAGGAGCAGCCCTCAGGTCCTTTCCTTCCCCACCTGCTCTGTCTGGCCCAAATGGGGACAAAGAGGCTGGGATGCAGGTGGTCCCCAGCAGGGGATAGGAATTGGGATGGAAATGCTGTGCAAGGCACCTCCCTGTGGTGGCAGAGCCCTTTGGAGTGTCATACCAGCAGCCCCAAGAAAAAAAAAAAAAAGCTAAATGATCTTAATGAAGCTCCGTGGGGGCTGCGAGCATCGCACAGGCACCATAGCACTGTCCACAGCATCACCAACCACTGTCACTGTCACCGGGTGGGTTCAGGGGTACAGGGCTGTGGACTGGCTCTTCCAGCAGCCTGATAACAGCTGCCAGTGTGCCCAGTGTGCCCAGCCAAGCAGTGTCCCAGGCAGAGGGCGCAGAGACCTGGTGGCTTCTCTCCCTGCAGGGACAGGACAAAGTGAGTCCCTCACCCCTCCAATGTGGCCTCAGAAGCCACATTGCTTCCTGACACTGGGGAAAGGTGACAGGAGGGACTTGCAAAAAAAGGTAGTATTAATACTGCTTTCCTTCCCCATTTGCTCTGGGTGGGCAACTCCCTTCTGACCACTCTGAAATCCTATGGGCATCCTCTGGATATTGATGCCTACATCACGCCGTCCTCTGAGCCTCCATGCAATGCATCTCCCCTGCAGCCGGCTCCCCAACACCCACCACCATTCACTGGGAGCACCCAACAGCATCTCAGGCAGTTATTTTCCAGTTTCTAGAGCCCCTTGCCCGGTCACACATGCACTGAGTGGCCAGGGCTCACAGGGGACTGCCTTTGAACTCAACCCAAGCTGCATCCCTGCTTTGGGGTGCAATACGGTGAGGTGGGAATGTGCAGCTGAGGTGGGAGGTGGTACTCCAGTTCCTGTGGCTGTGACCACCACATCTCAGGCATTCAGTCATTTACGAAGGCATTTGATGCCCCTCACTGCCCAAGAGTTGCTCATACCTGGCCAACTCACCTGCAAAGTGTCAGCCATCACCATGGTCTTTGTGCCCATGAGCAGCTGCAGCCTCAACCTGCTTGGCTGACACCCTCGTGACACCCGAGGGAAACACCAGGCTAACGAGCTGCTGGGGATCACTGCCATTTCAGGAAGCAAACAGGGCATAGCAGAGATCCTGCCTTTCTTGATGCTGGTGGGAATGAGGCAGATGAAGGCAGCTCCAGCAGAAACGAGCTGGTACTTCCTGCTGCCCCGGATCCCATGGACGGATCACTTAACTCTGCCAGAAAGCACTTTCTTCCACCCATTTACAAGAAGAACCCTTTCAGTTCCCCATTGCCTCTTGCTTTGCTAAGGGTGACTGGTGGATGTGTCTTCCCTGTCCCATTCATTATTATCTCCATCTCACCGTGTTCTCTCTCATTCATCCCCTCTCAAACTAAATAGCTCCTTTCTTCTCTCTTCTCATGTGGAAATCTTTCTCCACCCATTATCATTTTCATGATTTCACTTTCTGCTGTATCCTCTGTGATGAGACACCAGGACACAGCGGTTCCCCATACATTTCTGGGCACGTGGAACATCTTCCTTCATGCTGGCGTGTCTTGTCTTAATGCATGTGGAAAAACTCATTTCCTCCCTTTTAGTGGCAGTACCATCCCCTGGTGAGAGCTCATTGCTGCGATTCCCGGGCCCTGTGTCGATGCGGGAGCATCAGAAACACATTGTGAGGGTCTTGTTCCCACCTTCAGATGGTCCTCTCTCAGCTGTTGCATTGCCCTCTTTAATTTCCTTCTTTTCATCCTTTCATGTCAGTATAAGAAGATGCACCACATATCTCTCCATGGTTCCCCATCAATTTATTCCTGGGTATCAAGGCTCAGTGCAGCAGCTCAGGGGCATTCCCACCTGTGTGTCACACACAGCGTGGTCCTGCCTCACCCACCAGAGAACTGCCAGCGTCATGCTTATGGCACTTCCTTCAGGCCTCACACACGCTGCAGGGATCAGCCTCTCCGTTACACTCAGCAGGGCAGTGCTGGGGCTCCTCTCCCATGCAGAGCATCCCTCCAGCCCACGGTGAAGCCTCCCCCACCACGGCCACCCCAGCCACCCGCGCCGTCAGCTGCTTGCAGAGCTGAGCAAACAGCCAGGCTGGCACATTCCTGATAAGGCTCTTTTTTATTCTGCAAAACAATGTCACACTTCTTATCTGACACGAATCCTCGGTGTTAATCCAGTGGTTCTCCAAAGCGGTAATTTAACCCCGGACACATTGGTGTGAACTTGGGTAATTATATCCAGAGCTGCCTCCATCTCTGCGAGGTCTGTAGGTGTTACAGGTGCTCCGTCTCAGCAGGGATAGTGGGATTAGATACTTCATCCTCCCGAGAGATGGTAGCTCAGTCCTGGAATATAAATCAGCCTCTGATTTATATCAGCCAGCTGATATGTCGCCTTTTTCACATGACCCCCAGGGCTCCATGCAATGCTTTACACCACGTTTCCCCATTGACTAACCAAAGCATTAGCAATTGCAGCTGGTCATTGGGGTCTTCCAGTTCATGGCCAAACTATTATTGAATGTGGTCTCCAGGTCGTGACCACGTGTCACACCAAGCCTGACCAGCACAACCAGCAGAGCCTGGAAATGGTGGGGCTCACAGTGACTCCCCTCACTCCCCCACTACCTCTCAGCAAAACTGAAGAACGAAAACACAGGATTAACACTTCCCCATAGGGCCAGGTCAGGTAAGAAAAGGGCCACCACTCACTGACCAAGCAGAGAGAAAGTGCCAGCTTTGAGGACAGTCCAGGGAGATGCTGTTCTGATCCCAGGACCCTTCTCAAATCCTGACACATTCTGTAGCCACCATCTGGTGGCAGAGCCTGCTGCTGGAGAGAAAATCCACTGCTTCCCTATGCTATGGTAGAGAAACAGGAATTTCCCAGGGCTGAGGACAAAAGGATGGATGCAGACCCCGAACATCAGCATTGTGCACAGGGCTGTGGCAAATTTCAGGTCTGATCTCTGCATGTCTAATGGAAAGAGATGCCTCCCGCACAGGCTGTTCCACTGTAGCGGGGACAAACTCAAATGCACACTGAGGGAGGCACGCAGATGCCAGCATAATTAGCCACAAAATAGACTTTTCAGTATCACACAATGACAAAGAAAAATAAAAAAGGCCTGCGTGCTGATAATTCCTCGGCATGCCTTGGTGACAAGGAACTGGGACAGACCTGAGCTTCCACTGAGCCAGAGGAAAATGTATTTTTAAAAAGCAGATTATCTGGTTAAACAGAGGGCAGGGGGCTGAGCCGAGAGATAATGGGGGTGTCTGTGACAGCTTTATTAGGAAGTGCCTAATGTCGGCGCGATTTCACGGCGGATCTCAGAGTGGCGGGCTGACTCCAGGAGCTGTGGTCCCCGCCGCAGAGCCTCGGGCTTAGACGGCAACTGACCCTGGGATTTTGCTGCAGGGGACAATGAAAGCAGCAGAGATGCTTTGCAGGGGGTCGCCAGCCCAAGCAAACTCCTGGGGTACCACCTGAGGGGTAGGATGGGTGAGCACTGTATTCATCAGCCATCGTTAGCAGTAGGATTTGCTCTGCTAACCTGAAAAGACGGGCATGCTTGGAAACACGGGGCACCTGTACTGGCCCCCCTAGCCCCTGGGCTCAGCAGGCAGAGGGTGCAACCCTGCCTTTGTGTTGCAGCTGCCTTCAAGGACACTCTCACCTGCCCACTCCTCTTGGCTTCTTTGCAGGGTTTCCTCACTGCTCCTGTCTTGCTCCTTGCCGTGTCATCTTCCCATGTGGTGCAAAGACTCCTGCAAAGCTGGCAGGGCATCTGCACAGCTGGTCCTGGCCATGGATGGTCCTCATCACATCCCCAGCACCTTCTGCATCCAGGCTCCATGGAGAGATGCCACCTCCAGCTCTCTGGGTCCCGTTACCTGCTCTGGCAGCACATCACACGCCACATGAGCACCCCCTGACACTAACCCCTGCAACACTGGGGTCCCAGAGATTTGGGAGTGCACAGCTCTGGGGTGCACAGGCTGTACTTGGATAGGATGGGTGTTTGTGCATGGGGCATGTACTTTCCTTCTCTGGGCTCTTCTGCCAGGGCAGGAGCACAGCCTTGCATCATGTGGGGTAGAGCACTAACTAGTTGCTCACCAGTAAGAAACCTGAACTGGGAGCATCCCATTCCCAAGAATGAGCTAGCAATGCAGGCTACCAGAGGGCACGTGTGAGCCAAGGCTCTGCCAGCGTGACTCCTGGCCTAGGTCTCTGGGAGCAGCTGTAATCGGGAACTGGGGGCACTCGAACCAGTCTCTAATCCCAGATTTTACATGAGCCGAACAGGTCCTGATCAGCTTGCCTGGGGCTTAGGGTGGGATTGACAGCCTCTCCCGTGCCCCGGCCAGCCAGAGCAGCCCCGCGTGGCTCCCATCATCCGGGCCAGGGCTTTCCTCTGAGCAGAGGGCAAGCTCGGATGCTGGGACTGGAGCTTCAACGCGCCCAGCCATGGCTCTGTCCACGGGCATCAGACAGAGGATGCAAATCCGGGTCTCCAGGAACAAAAGGCTGCGGCGCTTCTGCCCCTAAAGCTGCCAGCTCAGCGTGAGAGGACTCCCCAAGGCGCAGGGGAGCCAGCGATGAAGCTGTCTCTGACAAGGGAAACTAAAGATGTAAGAGGGAGCATGAAATCACGGGTGACAACCATAACAGGGGCAGCTCCAGACGTGAGGGGGAGCAGGAGCTGTGCTGCATCCACCCAGGAGGCTCGGCTGCCTTTGTGGAGAGCGGAGCCCGCGGTGGTGGGGTGGAGGACCAACGTGTGAGATGGAGACAGTCCCCACATGGGCCCCATTGCCCGGTGGTGCTCTCTCCTTCACCAACACCGGGACCAGGCGACGTGTCCCAACCCTGGCCATGCTGCAGTTTGCAGGCTCCAGATGCTGGAGCCACCCATCTACTGCTGTGACCCCCAAAGAAATGCACTGACACACCAAGGGGAGCGCAGTGCCCGGGTGCAGGTTTGTAGGGGGGCAGTTGTCGACAGACGAGCTCACAACCTCCCTACCGTTTTCCCCTGTTGCAAGAGCTCATCTCTGCTGGGCTGCCGGCCTGGGAAGACAACTCGGACAGAAAACACTCCCTAATTTCTCCATGAAAGCATTTTCTGTGTCATTATCAGTTTAACCCGGATTGCCTGAGCCATTACACTGTTTTGTCAAAGCCCCCGGAGCCACCTGTGCCGGCGGGGATACAGCCCGGCAGCCCCCATTGCCTCCTCCCACCTTCCAGCACCACATCTCCCCTTTCTGCGCCTCTGCACAAGAGCGCCAGAATTTAGCCACCCTCTCTTTCAACTTTTCCCCTCTCTCCTTTCCCCTCCTCTGTAACAAATCAGTGAAAAGAGGGAAGAGAGGAGGCTCCAATGACAGATGGAGCTGGCGCTATCATCTCTCTTAACTGTCACCGAGAAAATCACACGGCAGCCACTGAAATTCAAATTAGAGTTTTGCTGAAGCTGCTAAAACTCATCAAAAGATATCTTTGAAGTCCACTGGCAGGCTGGTCATTTCTTTTAAATTAGTCCCTGTTGAAAATGAAATTGCAGGGAGTTGGTGTATTAGCATATTGGAGTGTGAGAGACAGCATAATACTGCCTTTCCAGGGAGCAGAGACAGTTTGCTCCTGCACAAAGACCGCACTCAAACCAGGCTCTTATTGCATTAGGATAAATGAACAAGTCATTTCAAAGCTCCCCATTAAGGGGGACGAGCCGGCACTTGGAGAGAAGGCAGCAGAGGCAGGTCAGTGTTGTCCCTGCGTTTGTGCCCTCGGATCCAACCTCCCAGCCGCAGCATTGCAAGCCCATGTAAATGAGGAGCCGCCTCGTTAGCAGAGCCAGTTTGGTAACAGGGGAGAGTGGCCCTCTCCAGTCCGCATCCAGGGACCTGTGGTTCCCAGAGCTGATGTGATGTGCAGGACATGTGGCTCGTCACAGCCCTCTGTGGAGGGTGCAGAGCTGGGATCAATCCCACAAAAGCATGTTCTGTCCCATCAAGTGTGGCATTTTCCAGGCTGGAGGTTTTTCCCAGCACATTCCAGACAGACTGGAGTCAGCATCCCACTGCCCTGGAGGGACTGAACCCCAAGGAAGGGTCCTGGAGACTCCCAGGCCTTCCCTGGGAAGCTGCAGCAGAACCAATGGATGCCAGGACAGACCACCTCTGATCTGAACTGGTCTGAACATGAGGGTCACTCCCAGTAGTGGCTCCTCCTAACCCGAACCCCACATGCCCTGCATCTCAGAGGTGCCCACCGGAGATGAGCACAGGCGTTCACGGCCTCTAAAGATCCTCATGAACCCAAGCGTGGTGGGACTAAAGGAAGCACACTAAGACGCTGGAAACCAGTGACTGGCCACAGTGCGGTGGTGGCCAGTGGCCCTGAGAACAGCTGTAGCATTTCCCATTAGTGAATATTTCTCAACACAGACAAAATCCAGGGTTGACATCCAGCTCCAGTTCAGTCCAATGCAGGCATTTGCCCAGAAATTGGTGCCCTTAGGATGAGCACCAACTCTCTTCTCCCAGGCTTTGCACCACACCATCCTCCCCTCTCCTGAGGGGCCAAGCAGGAGGCAGAGAGCTCTTTCCCCAGCCCTGGGCATCCAGTTTCCACTGCCTGCCTTGAATCTCTAAGCAGAGGTTTCCCTGTCAGCCCAAAACCTTGAGATGTCAGCTGCTTTTGGATAGAGCCGTTTCTTTCATTACCGAGCGGATGTGATGGGATTTTGAGTGGCACTAGTTACACCCCTGCGTCTTTACACATAATGTCTTCGAGCCAAGAGCTATCAGCTGCAGATTTCACATGGCTCTGAGAGGGGTTGGGAGAGGGTTGGGGTGAGAAGCGTGGCCAATTTCCCTCCAAACTGCAGGAGAAGATGGAGCAGAACTTGCCCCAGGGCATGTAACCTGTGACATTTTCCTGGGCTAATGCAAATTGCACCAACACAGAGAGAGAGATGAGCTCCTGCCACCACAAGCACACATGGCACTTGCTGAACAGAGACTCTCACTGCAGGTTTTGTTAGAAAGGTTGCTGCAGTCCAGGGCTGAATGTCTCTTCCAAATTATCAACTGTTTACTGTGGATTTACCCTGGATTTCTGACAAAGGTGCAACGAGGGGGCAGACAGAATCGAACACTACAGCATCAGGGTTCAGAGTGAGGGTTTTCTCCAGTATCTTGGTTAATTCTTGGTGTTTAGCTGCATTTCCCAGCCTTGGTCAGGTCCAACACCCAAGTGTCTGGATGGGATGGAGACTCTCTGGGGGTCCTGCAGACTGTGCTGAGTAGACCCCACCACCCTGATTTCCCAGGCAAGACCAGCAAGCAGGGAAGCTGGTGCCAGGGTTATGGGAATGTTTCTGCCGTGCAACTCAAAATTCCCTGAGAGAAAGGAAGGCTTGAAGCAGCAATTGCAGTTTGCTGAGGGTCATAAGCCTCCAACTTGGAAGGAGAAACGGTGCCTGGGGCTCACTGGACAGGTCACCACTGCTGCTTTTGGCAAGCTGGTGGCTGGCTGGTCTGCAACTGGTGGTTTCATACCCTGGTTACCTTGGGCAAGGCACTGTCTGAGCTGGAGGTTCAAACTTCTGATCTTGATTTTCAGTGTTTCACGTCATCCCCTCACATTCCCCCCAAACCCCTGTCCCTCTGGCTGTCAGCAGCCTGGATGGGAAAGCAGCAGGGCGGCCAGAAAGCCACGCCAGGAACAAATTTCTTGCAGCTCTGGGCTGTTAATCACCCTCTCCCTAAGACGATGCCAGAGGCTGGGATGCTGTAGGCTCCAATTGCTTTTCTCTTCCCATGGCAGCTCCCCATCCCTCTGGAGGCACAGCAGTGCCAGTGGGTGTGCGCCTGGGGGGCAAGGGCAGCAGCATCTTGCTCCCTGTGGGACAGACATTGCTCACCCCAAGCACCAAAACCACCAGGCATCAATCAATAGCTGCTCCTTATTACAATTATCATTGTAACCATCCCTATTACTGTTGCCATTGTAATGCTCACCTCCTGAGACGCCAGCTGCAAAAGGAGAGGAGGAGGCAGCGCAGGGCCCTCTGTTCCCATATCAGATACACAGAGGATCGCTCCTTTCATCTGCTTCGAGCAATGAGAGGAGCATCTGGTGCCTCCTCCGATCCATCCCTGACCCTCTGCCTCCTGCCTTGGCAAACGCACCCTGGCCCGGCCATCCTGCTGGGTGTTAATTGGAGAGGAGAGGGTGGCAGGGAAGGGGAGAGCCCAGACTCAGCAAGGCACAGCCACCGTCATTAACTTTTCATTGCATCTGCCACTTCCTCTTAGGCAGAAAAGTTTTAAACATCACCATTTTTTCCTTTCATGACCGAAGAGGCAGCCATGTGCCAAGCAGTCTTTGCATTTCCAGCCCAAGCTGGAAACCCTCCAGCTCAGCCCTTGCTCGTGGGGATGGCAAGAACGAACAGGCTTCCACCAGCCAGCTCACCAAATATCCCTTTCCATGGAGCCCACAGAGTCTTGTGTGCCATGGAAGTCTCTTTTCAGGACATTTCCTCAGTGACTTGGGCAGCTCATGAGAAAGATGGGATTGTTTCCCCAAGGGGTGACATGAGGAAGAAGTGGGCTGGAGGAAGGAGCAGGGACTGCATGTCCCAGGCATGGACTCAGTGTCAGTTCAGGGAGCAGTGTGATGGCCATAGCATCCCACTCATCCGGAAGTAATCTTGAGAATTCTCCATTTACACATGCTTCTTTATACCAGAAAAGGTCCTGTTGATAAGCTCAAAATGCAAGAATTGATGTAAAAACTTCAGTGGGAGACAACATGAATGGGAAGGTGATTTTATTTAATGTCATTTCCAAGATGACCTCGTCAACTCACCCCCAGCACCCACATAAGTGTTCGAGTGGTCTGGCCAGGATCATTCGTTCATGACAACACATGGGACGTCAATCAACGATGTCCAGAACTAGTGATAACAAACTTGCTTTAAAACCCTTTGGGAGGCAACGGTGGTTGCAGGGTGATGTCTTCCCTCAGGATCTAGCTTACTTCAGCCCTCGCAGATAGTGGCTGTTTGTGGCCCGTTTCTTCATTTGTGTTTCTTTGTGTCCTTGTTCTGAATGTCTGTGGCTACAGCCTTCCTTCTGGCAGTCTTTTCCAGAACTAGCTCCACGAACCTCCTCTGCTGTGGGCTCATCCCCAGAGCAGGGCAGAGATTTTGCAGGACATGTTTGGAGGGAGAAGCCCAGGTGATGAGATGTTTACAGTGGGGGGTCTGGTCTGTGCCCTGTGGGGAAGAACTAGTCCAAATTCCTGTAGGCTGGTGAGGATTTACCACCTGCTGCTCCAAGGGGACCATCGAACCAACACGCACAACCTATAGGGAGCATCCCTTCAACACCTTCCTCAAAGGATTCGTCAGAGGCAAACATACTTTCATAGTGATCATGAAAAGCTTTACCAACTACTGGGGTTTGGCATCAGCCTTGGTGTCTGGTGGTGAATAACACAGGGTCCACCAGGGCAGCCTGACAGGCAGAAATTGGGTGACTGCACCATGACTGTAACTAGAAAACAAAGATCACTTTAATGCTGCCCAAGAAAGGAACCACATTCTCCAGAAGGATTAATGGCAAGAATAGCTTGGTCTGTGCTGGGCAGAGGGAAGCACGTGCTCGTCTCTCTCTGTTGGGGGTCTCTGCTGGGGGTCTGACATTTTCTCTGCATAGGGACAGCTGGGTCTGGCTTGACGGATGGCCATGCAGCAAGGTCCCAGAGCTACGTGTTTCTTAGGGCTGGATCCCCGTAATGAAGTCTGACAGCACCACTCAGATCTGCTTTCCTGCTCAGCATTATGTTAATGAGGGGGCAAATGAAAAAGAAAACTACATATATCTTATTTGCCTGTTCAAGAGATAAATAAACAACCCACTAATACAAGCGAGCAGAGTTCGGAGGGGCTGGTGCAGAGCCTGACACCACAGAGATAGGCTGGTGCAGCACATCACAACCATTCTAGCATCTACTGGGTCATTGTTTTCCTTCCAGAAGTAGAAATAACACCTGCAAACAGCACGGGTACAGCAAATACGCCCTGGTCCCCAGAAGCACATGAAGGACTGAATGAGTTTTGCGCCTCCAACCAGGACAAAAGGAATCACCGTTTACCTGTTGAAGGACAGACCAGCTCTGAACAAAGAGAGCTTCTCCAATCTGACAGCATCCAAAGGGGTCACTGTAGAAATTTGGAGACTCCTGAATCCTGTATTTTCCAAAGAGGTATTTTTTCCCAAGCCAACCATTTCATACTAATGGCTTTGAGATCAGCAAATCAGCACTCTCTGCGAAAAAAAAAATATAAAATAATCACTGTCCAGCCCCAGTCATCCTCCTGCATCCTTGATCTCACTAAAGACGTTGAAGCCTGTCAAATCCAGCAGGCACAAAGCATGAGCTGGGAGGATCTACACCTCTACTGTGTGCCCATGGTGAGCTCACCAAATGTGCTCCCCAACCATTTCCTCATCTCCTGAATCCCTGGACACAACACCATCTTGGTCTTCTTCTTCCCCCTCCTGCCCTGCTGAGGGTTACCTCAGCCATCCATGTGGTCTGGCTTCCTGGGCCAGGAGTTGCTGAGTGAGGCCACGAGCCCTGTCCCTGCCAGGGATGGAGACCTTGGTGGCCCCTGATGCAGCCAACACGCGAGCAGACTGCTAATGCCGCAGCTGCTCACCCCAACACATCCCTCAAGCGGTGACAGGGGCGTCAATACGGTGGCTGCTCTCTGGCGGTCCCTGGCTGGATGCATTAGGGGACGGACTGACAAGGGGTGGCTCTTCCCCTGCCACTGCCACCCACCCACGTCTGTTGCAGCTGCACGGCCACAGTGGGGCAGCCTGGGAATCGATGGGGATGAAGCGCCGGGACCAGGTCACATCCCCTTCGTGCAGATTTACACCCTCACCTGTGAGGCTTGGGGAAGTGTTGAGCTCTCACAAGCCCC
>JAOXJM010000008.1:8647127-8660549 GCA_026413425.1 Tringa solitaria | reverse complement strand
CACGCCCCCCCCCCCCCCCGCAATCCCAAGGTCCAAGGGGGCCCCAGGTGCTCCCCAGATGCTGCACAGTGGGACACCCCATAACCACAGCTGAGCTGGGCCAGCAGTGCAGCCCTGGGCACATGGCAGGGGGCTGACAGCACAATGCCACCAACATCCATCCATTGTAGTTGAGTGCAGTCCCACTGTCAGCGGGAGGCAGATGCACTCCAGGAAGCCGGCAGCGTGGCCAGGAGCAAGAAAAGGCTTCAGCTCAGCACCCTGGGTTTAAATTGGCTTAACCTGTCTTGCTGCAGAACCCAAACCAACAAACTCCTCAAATCAAACCAAAGCTTCAGTGATGCTGGGCCAGCTGGGCCAGGCATTGCTCCCAGAAAGTCTCATGTCTATCCCATTGCAGAATGGCTCTGGGTAACTCTGGCTGAACTCTGCTGCCTCAAAAGGCCCTTTGGGATGATGCCACCTCTCCACAGCACCTGTTGTCTGCACAGACCACATGCATCTCTCCCACCCCTGGCTGCACCAGTGCTTGGTACCAGCTCTTCACCCAAAACCCCTGTATGTCACTGATCTGGGCTGGTCCAGGGACATGGCTCTTTCCCAGGCCGTGTGACTGGGACCAGCAGCAGGGTCCTGAGGGGCCACGAATGGCCAAGGGAAGCCCAGGCAGCCCAGCAATCCTGCTGCTGCCCTGCCCTGGGTCTCCTGTGGGTAAGATTCTCAAAGGGACCAGGGAAGAAAGGAAAGGAAAGATCTCCCGCTGCCACCACGGGTTCCGCTGGAGCAAAGGGCCAAGGGATTGACACAGAGTCTGGCTGGCAACATCCTCAGAGAACGGCCCGTGAAGTGGAGATGAGCCAGGGAAGGCAGCCAAGCCTGTCCCAGGAGAGCCCATCTCTGCTCAAGAGCAGCAGCACGTTGGAACTTCTTTTCTGTCTGCTGATGGGAGAGAGCGTGACAGCCCCACGGGAGGTGCCACCGCCAGTGCAGAGCCTGCCGGGACACCATGCAGAGCTGCGCAGTGGGACCACATCGGCACAGAAGTGCAGGGCCAGGACAACTGGTGTGGCCAGGACGGTGGTGGGATGCTGTTTTCACCGGTGCAGTGCTCCCAGGGCAAACGTGGGCAGCACCGAAACAGAGCATCATGAAGGTGCTGTCTCTGACCAGGTGAAATTCTCTTCCTCGGTGGGAGAGATGGGGTAGAGGGTGAACCAAAGCAATGGGACCAGTTCTGGGACTGGGAGAAACAGCTCCAGATGCTAAATGTTGGAGCACATCTCTCAGTCCAAGCCCAATTCCAAACCACCTCCGATATGTGACAGAAACACTCCTCCCTTTGCTGCCTCTGGGAGGGAGCAGCAGCAGCATCGCACAGAGGTGCTCAGAGCTGGCGCTGCCGAGGAGCAGCCTTCAAACTGACAAGAGGCTGCAAATAATGCCTGAGAGCTCTTCTGTGGATCTGAGAAACAATAACATTTCTATTTCTATTCTATTTACCAAAGTTCCCCAGCTTTTCCATGTGCCACAGGATGGCACAGGCCATCCCGGTGCTCCTATAAGGGGTCTGCTGCTGCAGACCTGCTTCGGTGAAGAGGTATCAAGTGAAAACACTGTGAGATGGAACAGCTGAAGTGCACCTACATGGAAAAGTCTGAAACAGACTCCCCCCAGCATCCTTGAGCAGTCAGAAGAAAAATGTGTTGATTCCAGTGAAACTGCAGAAAATAGTTTAAAATGCAACAGAGGTCCCTCGCACAACCTGAGCCAGGAGAGACTGTTTTGGACAGTTTCCTGGTTTCCAGGCCACCTTCTGTCAGAGAAGCAGAGGCATCTCCCAGATCCAGAGCAGCTCCAGGGAAGGACCCTCTGAGCCCTGTCCCATGACACTGGATCTCAGCCCCTCTGGGCTGTCTGCGCAAGCAAGGAAGAGAGACAACATGTATTAACGTTGTGCCAGAGTAGAAAGGCCACCTGTGGTGGTGCCCTGGCTGGAGCAGAGAGCCTGCCCTGAGCACGGCAGACCTTGATACCCGGCAGCAGGTATCATTTGACCCGCACTATCTGGGTCCCCTGCCTCCCCCCATCATTTCAGAGAGACAAAGAGAGGAGACTGTCTCTCCCTCCTGAAAGATAAATGCCTCCAGATTGTAGCCACTCGACAGGTCCACTGAAATTCATCAGTTCTGACTTGAAATGAAAGCTGTAATAAATCTCCCCGTTGAATAGGAGATCAAAGGCAGATCATTAGAGCTCTTGGATTACCCAGTGAGTGCACTTCCATCAGCTGCTGTGCGGCTGGTTCTCCCGTGTCCAGAACGACCCCTTCCACAGTGGAGTTTTGACTCTAAAGAAAAGGACAATTTCCCTTGGAAGAGGTCTGGGCTGAGCCCCTCTCCTCTGCCCCGACTGCTCTCAGACCACTCCTCATGGCTCCTGGCCACGTCCTCAGCAGCCACGCTGGCACAAGCTGCTGCACAGCACGCAGGGGACATTGCTCCACCACAGAAGACAGAGCAGAAGAGCTCAGTGTGGGCCCAGCCCACAGGGAAGGCTCTTCCCCACATTACAAACCTTCTGCCTCTTCTTCCCAGGAAAGGAAAATCCTCCCCAAGCTCTGGGAACTCTCCCAACTGTTTCCCTGCTCGAGCTGCAAGGCAGAGCCCTGCAACTTCTGTGGGACCAAGTGTCTCTCTCACCCCTGGCTCTGGAGAAATGTATAAGGATGTTGTGCTGATTTTCTATCTATCTGTGGTGAGTCTCAGTGAGGAGTTTGCTGACCTGTGCCCAGCAGGGTTCAGGAGCAAGCCCTGTCTCAGCCTCTCCAAACCCATTTGTTGGTAGCAGCCTACAATATGGCCAGTCTTCATGGGCTGCACAGGGAAAGTTGTCCCCCTTTCCTAAACCTGTGTGGGCTAAACTCTTCTCTCTGCTTGGACCATGAGATCTCAGACTCAGCCAGTCCCCTGGCTTCCTCCTTCCCTCATTTCATGCTCAGTAGCCATCTTCTCAGTGACATATCCAAGTTGGTACCTGCTTGTGGGTGCAGGGGAAGGTTGTGTAGCAGGAGCAGAAGGTAAAGTATGCTTTAGACTGCAGGTGGTGACATCCGATCAGCCATACAGCTCCGTGACCACCCTTCCTGGCTCCTTGGTCCTGCTGGGGATAATCTTCTCCCAGTCTAAGTCTGATATGGTGAGACAGTTGTGCCCAAGCCAGCTGGAGGGTTGCTGAAGAGCAGGTACATCAGGGTCAACCCTGATTCTCGAAATGGTTTTCTTTCTCTAACAGTGTGAGGCAAGTTGGATTTTTGCAATGCCCTAGCCTGTGGACCAACCAATTTTCACCAGAACAAGCTGGCAAGCGTCATCTGATGTCCCTCGCTCAGCAGAGGTGGGCCCCACCACTTTGCTCCAGAGCTGGGACGGGGCTCATGGGCTGCCTGGAGAGCTGAGGAAGGCAGCAGGAGGGACATGCAGAAGCCACACAGAGGACTGAGGTTTATCTCTGAGCAAAACATGCGGCACTCGGCAGAGTGGATTTCATTCCTGGAGAGGTATTTTTTTCCTTTTCCACTGAGAGCAGGTTTGCTGAGCTTAGCTCTGAGATGAGGGACCATAATAAGTCCATTAGCTTCAGAGGAGTTATCCTGAGCACACAGTTTGACCTGTGATCCCCCATTTTACAAAGGGCTAAATGCGGAGAGGGTGTAGTAGTAGAAGTGAGAGATCCTCTGCCATTTCACACGCAGGAGGACTTGGCTGTCATGTGAAAAATCAGTCCTGAGGGTGAAAGCCAGGTTACGTGGGACTTTTTTCACTGTCTGAAATGTGTGGTCCTGGCAATCAAGCCTGTCACGCTATAGCTGCCCTTCTGTACTGCAGGGGTACAGGGTGTCTTACACTAAAGGGTGTCCGGGGACCCAGGGTACATGCTTTGGGGGTGTCCCATGATGTGGGGAGTCCTGCAGTTGGGTGCCCTGTGATATACTCAGCAGCACAAGGGCTCCTTAGGCACAGGGTACCCCGTGGTGTGGAATGTCCTGAGGATGTGGGTGTTGATGCAGGACACCCAGCACCCCAAAAAGAGGCACTTTGTCTTGATTTTGCTGGGTACCAGCCTGGGTGGCTGCTGGGGAAAATCTGCAGCTGGGAAGAAGGGGTCCCAGCTCTGGGGCTCCAATAATGAAGAAACAACCCTACAATTTGTAGCTGAGCTCACAGTTTTGGGAGCTCTTCTCATGGCTTTTGAAGTGCAAACAGGCACAACACCCCTCCATCAACCAGCTGACTGCTGAGAAAAGCCCACAGCTCTTTGTATCACCTCCATCGCAGGAGGTTTCCCGGAGCAAAGCCCCTGCCAGAGACTTGCGCACACGAAACTGCTGAGCAAGATCAAACACAAACCCTTCCCCAGGCTCCCCCCCGGCCTCTTCCAGCTGCCCGGATAATCCTCCAGACTGAAAGGGAACCTGAACCCTGAGTGGTTTCGGGCAACAGGAAATGGAGCTGAGCCCCCAAACCTTCTTTGTGCTGGGATAATGGTCACAGTGACATCCCCACGCTGTCCCGCTCCCCGCCGGCACCAACCAGGAAGATGAGCTCTGGAGCCGTCACCACTCGGGGCCGCAGTCCGGCATCAACCAAACTTATTGTTTAAGGTAGTAGTTTAAAAAAAAAATTAAAAAATCGCAGCATATGTCTTTGATCTTGAATAAAGCTTTTATCACAGAGCCTTCAGTCCCGGTGAGCAAAGGGGATTATCTTTCTCTTGCACAAAAGTTCACCTCCCGGTGCAGGTCACAGGAGGAAGATTTCACCAGAGTGGGAGGCGTTTTCTCCGGGGCATTCACCCCGAGTTCAGCACTGCCACTCCCAGGGAAAGCTTTTTATGAGCTAACCTACTGCCTCAAATCCTTTCAGATGGAAAGGGAAGGGAAAAAAATCCCACCCCTGAAAGAAAGAAGCGGGTGCAAACTCCATGACAATTGCTGCCAGCTTCACTTAGCAGGAGGGACCTCAGCCCAGCATCCCACCCGCTGTCCTAACTCCCAGCAAACAGGACTCAAAGAAGTAACCTGGGGCTGTGTCCTGACCCCGACCCCTCTGATGCAGCCAGAACACGGCCTGAATTCAGTCTTGTGCAGAGCATGGTCTGGATCTGTCCCCTGGCTGTGGCTCCCCGTGCAGGGCAGGCTGGAGCCGTGGGGGTCATCTCTCCCCATCGATAGGTTAATGCAGAAGGTGCTCACAGCCCACACCTCGGGTGATCGTCCTCATCACTGATGCACTGGGCAGCGTCCCTGCCCTCACTTCCCCTGCCCCTCCATCAGGCAGGCACTGCTGTATAATGGGATTTATCGCTCGTGCCTGGAAACTGCTGCTCCCAGGGTCCAAGAGGTGGAGGGCAAGAGATGGCATTGCAAGGTTCTGCAGCTCCCCCCCAGGAGGGCACGATGGATGGGGGGCTGCCCCAATAGGGCACGATGGATGGGGAGGCCACCCCAGGAGGGCACGATGGATGGGAGGGCTGCCCCGGGAGGGCACAATGGATGGCAGGGCTGCCCCAGGAGGGAATGGTGGACAGCGTGGCTCCCCCCAGTGCAGCCCCCACTGCCGAAATCCTGCTGTCCCGGGGGCCGTGGGAGCAGACCACCGCCAGCCGCTGCCGGGGAGGAAGGGTGCGAGGGGGGAGCACCAAGCTGTCCACTCCCGGGACATTAATCGGAGTGACAAATACGCCTTGACATCAATTATGTTTCTTTCTTGTTCAGCCAAGAAGTAATTAACTTAAGTGAAGCAATTAGGTAAACTTATCAAGTGAGGTTTGCAGTACCCTAAGCAAATAGCTAATTGGGCTGTGAAGGGAGTAGGGATAAAAGCGGATGGGGACGACACACCCAAAGGGCACCTGGGGGTCCCCGGGGGTGCCACAGCCATCAGTTCAAGGGGCAGACCCTGCAATGGGAACGTCTGGAGTGAAAACATCATCCTCCCCTCCGTGCCTCTGAACCCCTGTGCCCTGAGCAGGTCACAGACCCCACCACGTGGTCCCTCCTGCTCCTCCCAGGACACAGGCAAGAAGAAGACACAGCCCCAGGGTTCTCCTGACCGCAGAGGTAAGAAATAAAGCCATCGATGGGGAACCCCACCAGGCACCAGAGATTCAGTCACACGCTCTCAGAGCGTTCGCTGGTAACAGTGGGTGAGGCAGAGGATGGAGATGGACGTTCGGTGACTCCCTGCAGGAACAGCAAAGACCCGACTGTGCCTCACTCCCAGCCTCCTACACCAGAGGAGCAAGAGAAAGGGTCGGGGTGGTCTGCTGGGATGGATGGTCACAGGGCAGTGTCCCGTGGGGAGGGGGGACGGCAGCGTGGGGATTGGTGCTAAGAGCCTCTGTGGCCCAGAAACGCTCCTGGAAGACCCTGGCTCCCAGGACCCGTCACATTAGAAGAGACTTAAAACTCTGCAAAAACTGCCTGGAGAGGAATGACAGAGGGTCAGAGCAGCCAGGCCACACGCCAGCCTCCTGTCATGTCTGGAGATGGATGCTGTCCCCCCCGGGCCAGCGCCGCCTCCTCGGGCAGGGGTGCAGCCACCCCACGCTCTGGGTTACGGTCACTTTTCAAAGACTCTTTAAGTTTTTTTTTCTCCATGGTGCATCTAGCCCATTTTCCTGTATTTCAAGCCAAGGAACAACTAAATTTTCAGATTTAATTTCCAGATTTCAGCAGAATCCATGGCACAGGCTTTTAAAGTTTGCTAAGGTGTCGAATCAAAATGCAATACTATAAATCATTAATGCACCCCTGTGTCGCAATGAAGCTGGAATATTTTAATCACTGAATAATGAAGTCAATACTCACAAATCTCAGCTGTCGTTAAATATCTGCGTGCCTCTCTGCACCCAGCAGGAGGGGAGATCTCGCAAGGGGACTGGACTTGCCCACAGAGGTGCAGCCAGGAGCACCATGGTGGGACGGGGCGGGGGGCTGGTTTTTGCAGCCCTGTTTTCTGCTGGACAGTGAGCCGGCATCCCCTGCGGTACCTGCTCTTTAAGCGGTGTGGTTGCTGAAAGAAATAAAGTCAAGCTAAGCTGCTGCACGGTTCCCGGGTAGGATGATGGTGACCTGGACGCATTACAGTTTGGATAAGTGAGGGGTTTTCAAGGTGGACATTACCAGGCTCCTTGTCTTGGTACCGTAAGAGGTTTCTCCAGCCTCACTGAGGACAGACTGGCGCTAGTCCAGAGCGGGGATGGCCAGACACCATCCTGGAGCTGGAAAGACCCTGGAGACAGCAGGGTGGAGAAAGTTGAGAAGGGCAGCTCTGGAAGATGGTGAACAGAAGGCTAAAGGGCAAAGTTAAACCAACTCCGCAAGTGCTGGGAGGTGCCTGCAGGCAGCAGGAGACGCCGTGTCCCCAGCACAGATGGAACGTGTGGAGCCACAGCAACAGCACGGGGCAGGGGAGGGACAGTTGGCCCTGCCAGGGGACAGGTGACAAGCTTTACCGAGTAGGACCAGCCTCCTCAAAGGAAGGAAACCCCAGGAAGGACAGCATCGGGCTGGCAAACAGCCAGCACAGAGGCTGGACAAGAGAGCGAGCTGCTGATAGCTCTGCCGGCCCCCAGCTACGGCGTTCACCGTGATGCTCAGGTGTGTGGTCCTGCTGCTGGTAGGACCTGCCCTGCGGTGTCTTGCGCTGTGACAACAAGCCTGGGGCTCCAACACTGCAGCACTGGCAGGATGGGGCTGCCAGCCAGCCAGATGCCTGGGTACTTCTGGAAACTGCAAGGTCAGATTAGCATCACAGGGACAGGAGAGCAGCGTGGTCCGGGAGGGAAGGACCCAACATCTTGGTACCTCCAGAGCTGGGTCAAAATCACATTCACAGTAAGATAGAGCTGATGTGGGAAGTAGAAGACGTCAGAAATTGCCCCTACAAAGGTAGGAGCAGGTGTAACAGTGCTGCCACAGAGCTACAGCAGTGGTACAGAGCTGCCAAGTGGCCTCCTGAGCCACAGGAGACCTCTCTGGCTCTGGAAAGAGCAGGTACTGTGCGCCAGTCTTTCTGGATACATGGCGTAACTGGGAGTCAGATACTCTTCTCTCAGGAACCAGGTGAGACAAACTTTCCATCCTGAGTTGTCCTGCTCCATCCCATCTTGACACTGCACTGAAGCCCACACCAAAGGTCTCAGGTTTGGTCCATTTTTTCTCAAGCAGGAAAAGGGATGCAGCGCTCCCGAGTTTAGGGTTTGCTTGATAGTGCTCTGTGTGCAGTAGGGAAGCCCAGCCAAAGCCTTGGGGGAAAAATTGGAGAGATCAGCAAAAAAATTACAATGACAGACTCACAGTATAGTTGAGGTTGGACAGGACCTCTGGAGATCACCTAGCTCGACCCACCCCCTCCTGCCAAATCCTTGCTGTGCCTTTTTCCTCCTGACATCGCAAACCACTCAGAGTTGCCACGCGGGTGCAGACGGTTCACGCTGCAGGGCTCAGCAGCAAGAGGCACAGCAGGACACGCAGCCAGCATCCTCCTGTGAGTGACCGCCAACAGTGCCCGTCATACAGGACTTCTGCTTCACCATGTTTGAAGCTGTGACTTCACAGGTGGAGCGGCTTGGAGAACACGTCTCCAGAGCTGGACGTGAGGGTCCTGGAGGAAATCCTGCCAACCCACCTCTAAATTTATTTCAACCCAGACATCACCCATCAGCTTTGCAGTGGTGTGACAGGGTTCGATACTCCAACAGGGACGGCCAGAACATTTCCTTTAAAGCCGAGGAGGGGTTTCTCTCCCCATCCGGCTGCTGCAGAAGCGCTTGTGTGGGTGGCAGAGGATTTTCACCTTTGGAGCACAAGACTGGTCGTTTCTGAAGAGAGGACCCTGAGCGAGCTGGGCCAGTGTGGCAAATCCCGTTTACTCATCGATTTTCTTGAAGGATGCTCTGGGGGAAGCTGGGTGTACGTGTTCGTGTGAGCAAGGGATATTAGAGACTCGTGCAGTGAGATTATAACTGACACCGAAGGTCGTTCTCTCCTAAACCCCTCTTTTCAGGCGTTAACAACTTTAAATAAAAAAAAAAAAAAAAAAAGAATTCTTTGTGCTGGTGATGTCTCAGGCTTCATCACAGACGAAAGGGTTTTATTGGGGAAAACTGAGACGAAATCTCCGTGGATGTGTTCTGCATTATCTGAGCTTGGGAAAAAAAAAAAAAAAAAAAGGCACAAAAAAAGCCAGGAGGAAAGCGCTCCCTGGTAATACCGTTTGTCATAATCCTCTTCTTCCATCATCCTGCCCAGCAACAGCTGCTCTGCTCTGCCACTGCTCCTCCTACGAGACCAGGCGCTGATGCAGCCTCCTGCGAGCACCCCCTGTCCCCACCAGAGCCTTCCAGAGCAGAGCAGGGGCAGGTGGACCAGGGCACGTAGGCAAGCCTGTGAGATGCCCATCTAGACCATCCCTTGGGCAGCTGGAAGAGTCTGCTCCCACTCCCCGCCTCTCCCCACCTCCTGCCCCCTGTTACCTCCAGGGGAGAGCTTCTGGCTGGTTCCCCCATGCCCAGCACCATGGGGCCAGCCATGCCAGGAGAAGGCAGGAGGCACCAGTCTCAGTGGACAATTCTTCTGGCCAGGCTCGCACAGGGCTGGGAGGGGAAACCCGGTCCGTGTGTCCATGCAGCATGAAGGAAGACTCACCAAAAGAGCAGCCTGAAGGCAGGGAGGGACACAGCTCACCCGTAGGGCCAGCAAATAATGGAGCAACTCAGTGATGAACAGAAACCTGCCCCAAATACAGAGTAGAGGATGGGGGTGGCTCCCCACCTTGCAGGGAGGGAGACCCCCCCAGCCCTTATCACAGGCACCCCAAGCAAACAAGTTAAACTGCCAGGCTCTGGCCCTCAAAGGCTTGTTTGGGGTCTCCAGAGCACCAGCAGTGGTGGGCTCTGGGAGGGCAAAGGGCCAAGCACCAAGAGGTGCTCTGGGAGATTGGGAGCACTGGAGATGCCAATGTCCAAATCTTAAGGGCTCAGCCAGGGTCCCCAAGGGTCAGGCAGGTCCTGCAGCCCCTGTTGAAGCCCATCACCAGCCAGGGGCTGCATTCAGCCCCCTGAGCTGCAGCCATCCCTCCCGGGCGGGCGGCTCTCCACCTCATTCTGCTTCCCATTGCAGGAGACAGCCCAGCTGCTTTCACATTTAAATCAACACCAGTTAGCCCCCCCTCAAATTACAGGTCTGAGTAATGCCCCCTCCAGCCCAGGGGAAGCGATTGTTCCCACGAGCACAGCCCCGGGAACGGGCTCCTGGCACGGAACAAGGAGTTGGCATTCGGTGGCTTTGGCAAGGAGAGGTGCCCGCTGCCAGGAGGGCAACCGGAGCTTGGGGTCCCCCACGGGGCTGTGGGGGGGGGACGCGGGCAGGGGGGCTGCAGACGTGGGACACAGTGTGCCAGGCTGTCCCAGGGCTGCATCCCACCTCCGCATGGGGACAGGGATGACACAGAGAGGAGCGCAGGGACCCCCATCGCCCCGTGGCTTCCCGGAGCCGCTCCAAGACTCTGGCAATAATCTCTCAGGCGTTGGGAATTCTTAGCCAAGTGCTGAATCATCCTCCTGCAGCATTTGCATCAGGAATGCGAGAGCGGTGGAGCCTTTGGCAGTGGGAGAGGGGAAGGAGGGGACAGGCACCCGCACACCAGCAGTGAGAAGAAGGACCAGCAGTAACGGGCTCTCTCTGCCACCGGCCGGGCTGGCCCTCCCAGGACTAAAGGGAGGAGGGGACGGAGCCTGCCAAAGCCTGGCACAGAGGGACATGGGCAAAGAGAGTCTGGACACAGCAGGGCTTGGTTTCTTCAGCGGGAAATTAAGTCACTGTGAAGCCCTGAAGCAAGTGCTACCCGTTCCCATCCTCCACCAGCGCTGCAGGCACCCCCAGCCCCAGCTGTGCAAAGCTCCAAGGATCCCACTTCCAATCACCTACCCCAGGGTCCCACCAACTCCTCCTCAGCTCTGTCACCTACCCCAGGGTCCCACCAACTCCTCCTCAGCTCTGTCACCTACTACAGGGTCCCATCAGCCCCTGGTCAGCTGTACCATCAATAATCTGAATGAGCCCATTGAGTGAACAGCAATGCCTCACCTCTAAAAAAGAAAAGCCCTTCTGAACCACTGAGAAAGAGATGAGTAAAAGTGGTTTATTTATTTAGACTTTCAATAAAACTTTGACAGTATCCTGCACTGAGGGATTTAAAATCTAGCAGCCTACCCTGGTTACGCACAAGGACATCAGAACTTTTGTGTGTTTAATAGATCTACTGAGATGTGGCAGATAGCAGAGGATTATCTGGGTTAGTCGATGAGAGAGGCTGTGGGGAGCTGCAGAGGGAATTCACTGCTAACAGAGACCAGCTTCGCTGCAAGGGAAATGTAGTGTTGATAAATGGAAGTTCATGCACACCACAGGGATCATCTGACCTACTCCTGCGTATCGCCAAACTCACTGTCATCTATAACCACGCTGGAAACGGCCCTGTGTGTCACTGGAAGCTCAATAACAACGGCTATTAAACTCAGAGACAAAAGAAACAACTTAAGGTTTGAAGTGCAATGGGCTAAACAAATCAAATATTATTATGGCATTAGGCACCAACTGACAGGGCAGCCCTGCCCTAAACACCGTCTCAGCTGCAGCCTCTGGGCTGGAAAAAGTGAAAGCAACACAAGGTGGATAAAGGGAACCACCCACCTTTATAACTGCCAGGGGGTCCTTCCAGCCATCCCACCCACCTCCCACCAAGCAGACCCCTCCCTGGGACTCCTCCAGAAGGCCAGAACAGGAGCTATTTACCAGCAACTAGAGACTTTCCAGATGTGCATCTAAGTGTAGTCTCTACAGACAGCAAAGCCCTGCATGGGGCTCAGCTCATGGCAAGTACCTCAAGATGCACCATCTCCGTGGGATGAGCATTGGGGAAGATGCTTTGGGTGATGACAAAGCACAGGTGAAGGTGTGGGGCGAACCTGCAGGGGAGCCTCGTCCAGGTGACGAGGCAGAGCAGAGGGATGAAGGTGGATGGCAAGGACTGGAGCTCAACCCTTCCCTATCCAAGTGCTGGCCAAGAAAACCAAGGCCATGGAGTAGGTGGCATATGGCCTTAGCCTCCTTGGGCAGAGAGCACCAGATTCGCATGTCAGGGAAAGCCATCAACATGTCCGTTAGCAGGTTCAGCACAGCTGGAGGGGCATGGATTATCTCCACAGGCAGTTTGAAACCTGAGGCAGGGCTCTGCTCACCTTATTGCAGCCAAGAGGAGGAGAGCAAACTCCACCATGAAGCCTCCAATGGCTGGAAGACCTGTGGGCTGAGATCATTTTGCACAGCACGAAGCTAGATCTAATTTATCTGGACAGAGCCATTTGTTGGCAGCGACTTCGTGCTCCAAGTGAGGATGTGCACAACAGACCCGTCCTGGCCAGCCCTCCCCATCTGCAGGAGGCTCTGGGGCAGTGGGAAAAGGTCTGGGAAGCACAGAGAATGCAAGCAGCCCGCCTGCCCAGCCTAGGCTTCCCATATGCTGCAGGGCTCTAAGCATCCCCGATCCAAGGGATGAAGGAAATATTGGTCAGCAAACTTGACCCTGAGCTCTCTGGGAACGGCAGGCATCGGCTGCTCCCCTTAGAAGTGAAAAGGTCGCTGTCTGGACGGCCCTCAATGCTGGGCATCTCAAGGGTGTCCGGGAGGGGAAGGGAAATAAGGCAAATCCAAGCATTTGTGCTCTGTACAGATGGACTCTTCCCAGCGCTGATGCCCCTCAGCACTTTGCCTTTGCTAGAGCAGAGAGAAAGGACGGAACGCAGTCCCCTGGCACAGCGGGGCGAGTGCTGCCACCAGGCCCTTCCTCCGCCACACCGAGCAATTAGAGCTCTGTCCTCTCCTGCAATAAGGCAGATTTTCCACCCCTTGACTTGTGCTGGCAGTTGTCACCTGCACAGCCTCCCCTTTGTCATTTACTTGTCACACACTGCTGTGGGCAAGCAGCTGGATGGGAGAGACATCAATGGAGCCGCAGCGACGCTCAGAGCAGGGGCAGCAGCAAACACCTCCCCACCTCTGCCAAAAGCAGCTCCTAAAGCCTCCAAACACCACTCACGGACCCACACGCCTCTGGTTGCAACCAGCAGACCCCAGGATGGTTTCAGACATCCTGACCACAGCCCTCTCTGCACGCTGGTACCACCTCCTCCCCACACGCAGCTGGCATTTAATGATCCTGAGATGTGGGGAGCCCCAAGCCCCTGTGTGCCAGGCAGTCGGCTCCTCACTGCTCCTCGTTGCTCCTCCAGCCCCTGTCATACAATCATAGAATCATCTAGGTTGGAAGGGACCTTCAAGATCATCTAGTCCAAACATCA
>JAOXJM010000008.1:8605198-8616772 GCA_026413425.1 Tringa solitaria | reverse complement strand
ATATTTCAACCCTTGTGTTTCTTTGTGTTCCCCAATTCCCCTTTCTGGGTGGGGAAGGGATCATCAGGTGATAGAATAATTGTCTAAGCGACACTGGATTGTTACAGGTTTTCTCAAACCATAACAAGCAGACACAAGCTGAGCTTGCTACCAGCCAAGGCCCTGCACTGTCTTTTGTCTTTACAGTCCCACACACTGGAGCTGGTTTCACCACCAAACACATCTCTTCATTTCTTTCCCCAACAGCCAATGCCAATAAGTCTAAGGAACTTAATAAACCATCATTTAAAGCCCGCCACTTTGGAAGCCCAAGGCTAGGGCAGGGGATTCTAGATTTCACTGCAGATCAAGGAGAAATCACTTGCACAGAAAGCAGAGAGCATTTTAAGTGGGACTTTGAGGAATCCCCATCCTCAAGTCACAACGGAGTCACGACTCCTAAAGAAAGATTTGGAAAGGAGACATGCCAGCCCCAAGCACTGTGGGTTCTCACACGCCTAGCAATCGCCCACAGCTCCAAATACACTCCATTGACCCCAAACAGCAACCAGAGGCAAATATGCCTGCACCATTATGGAAATAAAAGGAAAAGAAATAAGCTGTAACTCTTGCTCCCATCTCCCCGGAGCCCTTTAATGCTGTAAATATTGCCCCTGAAGACACAGGCTCGCCAGCTCTCCAGGAGTGATGCCAGCCTTTCGGAGCAGGCGTCCTTTATTGGAGACTCCAGGGATGCTATAAAAGTACCTTTGAAGTGGAGAGCTCAGCCCCACCAGAGCGAGCGGCCATTCTCCGCTGTCATTGTTATTTTTATTTCTAGGATAAAAAGACTGAATGCAACTGCTTGGGGCCGCACCAGGGGATGGTGGACCTGCTTTTCCTGGCAGGTGTAAATGCTCATCTATTAGGGCAGCATGACAGTGCAGTGACCTATTGCAAAGAGTATCCACAGAGGGGACGCTGCGGGAGTCCCAGCCCTTACCCGCTCACGGCGTTTTTCCTGCTGAACAGAGAGACGTGGACATGAAGGGCTCTGTTATAAAGGAAGAAAGGAGATGCTGCAGACGTGCTGAAGAACAAGCTTAAAGGTATTTTTTTTAACGCAAACATTAATTTGTAATGAGACTTGATAACCAGATCATGTTTGTTCTCAAGGTTTGCGTGCCTGGCCCCTTTCAGATCAAAACCATCGTGTAAAACACAAAATATCTTGACTCTCACCATCCTAAAGGTGCTCAGCACCCTGCCAAATACATGTTTTCACTAATATGGATGGAAAGCACCTTGCATTGTCACAATGTTTTTTTTAATTTTAATTTTAATTTTTTTTAAAAAACAGCCTTGCAACCCAGAGCAAGCTCCAGGTAATGTCCCTTCCTCAGTGTGTGGCCTTAGCTAATGGAAATGATTTTTCAGAAACTGAAAAGCTCTGCTATTGATAGTCTCTTTCTGGAAGACCTTTCCTTGGACACGTTGCTCAGTGGGAACAACAGCCTTTTAGCATTGTTTTGAAAGAGCACACAGGGCATTTTAGACTCACTTTAAAGCACTAACAATTCCCAAAGATCCTGGAAAAGATGGAGAAATATTGATATAAGCAGGAATCCCAGCTTCCACTTAAGTCATCATGCACCCAGGCGTTACAGCCTGATCCATTCGTTTTTCACTGCCTCAGACACTCGCAAACGCTTCACAGCCAAATTGGCACAAATTAGCGCACATCCAGCCTCCAGACCGGAGGCAGAGCTGGGCTCTCGGGTCAGGGAATCCTGCTCATTCAGCTCTGGCTCAAGCTAGAGCTGCGCCACCAAATGGGTTCAATGTCCACTGAGAAGTTGGGTCCCAGTTGAAGGTATCACTTCTGGTGGCCACAACAGGACTCAGTAGCTCAATACCGCTATGGTCCAACACCACAAAACAGCCATCTCAGTTCATCCCAAACTCCCCATGGCCACAGCAGCCCCCAAGCAAGCTCTGAACAGCAACCTCCACAGGTAACACTGCAGGAGGTAGGTTACCTATCTGTGTATCATCTCTACATCTTCCAGACTTCTTCCCTAACAAAATCAATTCTTATACTACTGTGTCCCTTTGTCCAACCACAGGATCTCCTGCTCTGCCCCATTGCTCCTTATTATTTCCTGCTCATTCCGATATCCCCTGCTGCTCTGGGTAGGAAGACACCCACGTCTGCTCGTGCAGAGCCACAACCTGCTTCTGAAATGTGCAAGAGCTGAGCCAGTGCTGTGTTCTCCCAGCCAGACACTCATCTCCTCCTCACACTGACCCACAACACTCCCAGAAAGTCAGAGCCTCCAAGACCTCCACCTCCCTCTCCAAGATGAGCGTGAGATTAAGGATTTTTTGGGCTGGGACAGGGATACTTCAGGAGCAGCTGGTGGCTGTCCCTGCAGGGAGTGAGCCTGAGCCTGGGCTGCGCTGACCTCAAGTGTTGTGCCAACCTGAGGGATGTCCTGGCACCCGGAGATACTTCAACCAGATGGGCAAGTAACACACATCCCCCCTGAGTGTGTGATGGCCCATAACTGAGACTGAAGAGGGATGTGGGCAGAGAGGGAGGGCAGCTCAGGGAAGCCACTAGCCCAGCTGGCCGCTAGCAGGTAGGCAACTGGATTTTCATGCCTTTTCCACTCTCCTGTTCCCACCATGAGAGCACATCTCAGCAAAAAGCCACTTTAGTGGCAATTACTGAGTGATGTCCCTCGAACATCAGCTTTAGAGTGAATGCAGCACCCAAAGAGTGGGGAGGGACCTGCAAGAGACAAGCTGAAAGCCTCGGGGTTTGGGTGACAGAAGCAGCCAGCTCCCTTCAGATCCCTCCTGCACAAGCCAAGGCACATTCAGTTACAAGAGTCACCCCTGAACATGGTAAATCCCGTGCCAGTACTTCAGCGCCACCTCCATTGCCCAAGGAGAGCTGCACTGGCCACCCAGCGAGCTGCAGGAGGCACCACGGGGAAACTTCAAGAAACTTAAATCATCAGTCCTCTGTGAACACAAGCTGCTTTGGGTTTTTTACTTGTTATTTTTTCATGTCTATAAGGTGAAGAAAATATATGAAAAAAACCCTAGAAACCTGCAGAGACCGAGCCGCTGCCCCCAGGGCCGGTGGCACAGACAGCACAGGGAATGGCTGTACATGTCTGGAGCAGAGAGAAGCTCGTAGGCTGTGACTGCACCGTGAGGTCCATCAGCTATCACTGTGCCCATAATAATCAAAGAAAAACTAGGTTCCTGCTTCTGGTTCAGAAATCTGCAGTGCTCTTTATTCCAGCCTGTGTTTGTACAGGAGTGAGAAAGCAGACCCCAGCACCAGCAACCTCCATGGAGAACGCTGACCCCCTGCTCGCTCCACACGAGAGGGACAAAAGCTCAGCCCAAACTCCACTCAAGTACACCAGAACAAAGGGAAAAAACCTCTCCAACTCGGTCACCACAAAATAAAACCCACGCAACCTATCACTCCTAATCAGGATGCAGCAGATAACAGGAAATTTCTTTCTTCTGCCGCATCCAGAAATCCCTGCAGCTGCAAACGAAGGACGACAATAATTGGACAGGCCTACAGGCAATGGAACTGATCCACAAGCACAGTGACATTTACGCTACGTGGGAGAATCAACGCTCCCCCACTTCATCGGAACCCAGTAGTAGAGGGAACAAATGAGCTGTGCAATAATTTGAATTGAGTTTCTCTAAAAGAGCACAGGAAGATAAGACTTGACACCAGCAAAGCTCTTCTACGCTTCCCCAAATTACTGCAATTTCAGTCTTGTTCTCATTTCCAAGCAGGTTTCATCCAGGCCAGAACCAAATTAGATAGGAATAGTTTATGTGAGATACACAGACAGACTCTAAAACAAAAACAACCCCCAAAATCACATCTCCCTACGCAGAAAAGCAACACGTCTGCATTTTTCAGCCCAGGGAGCTGAACATGTAACATCAAACTTAGAGAGAAGCAACAATTCTCACAAAAGCAAGCCCTGCACCAAAACCTCCTTGGGGAAAAACCTCACGGCCCAACAAATCTCCACTGGAGGTAGCAGGCAATAAGGCAGCAACAGCAGAGGGGAGCAGACAGGAGCAGGGCAGGGAACAGTGCACCCATGTGGGTACGAGCTCACAAGCAAAGGAATAGAAATACAGAGGCTACATTTGGGGCAAAATGCCACCAAGACCAGAACAGCCTCAACACCAGGATGGCTTCAGTGTCAGGGGCAGGTCTGCAAACCCCCCACCAACACCCACAAGTCTTCCACGCTTTGCTCTCCAAAACATATTGCTGCCTGCCCTTAGGGATGAGCCACTCACAAAAGGCTCCTGAGCAGAAGAAGGACATGCATGAGAGGTGGGCAACCTCCCCTGTGGCAGGGCAAGCGCACCTGGCAGCACCACTTAGTGCAGAGAAACGGTATCCCAGTGGCTTCCAGACCAACTTTTACTTGCCCCAAGGCACCTATGAGACTTCAAGCACATAGCTAGCAAAATAATACAAAAAGTGGGGGTGAAAGGAAAGAGAAAAAAAAAATAATCCATTGACGTCTACCACTGGCACAATCTCAGCTGAAATTACACACCGCGAGCTAGGCTCTTTGGAGCTGGACTTGCACTTTAAGCACGACTTTAAAAACAGACCAGTGTATTTCCCCTGAAGAAAACACCAGGCACTTGTGGGAAAAAGCTATTCCCTTTGCTGGAAACAGAGCCCAGGCTCAGTGCCAGTCCCTCAGGTCCTGCTTGTCCCAGAGGGGAGCTAAGGGAGGCAGAGGTCTGGCTGAGCCCTGGCTTACAACAGGCTGCAGCCTGTCCCTCAATGCCTGGGGGCTGACACTTTTCATGCCTGTCACAGCTGAGAAGTGATTTTTTGTGAAGGCTTAAAGAAAATCCATTTCTCGTTTATTCAGTGTTTATTTATAGCTGCAGAAAAATTGTCCAGCTGCTGTTTTGCGGTCAGACACCCAAACTGTCCCCGAGCTCCACAACCTCTCGCTCGGCTCCAAACACTCATTTGGGAACACAGAGGCTGGGGCACAGGGCTGCGAACCTCACCGCTGGGTCTTGGAGGTGCTGAGGAAACACGAAATAACAGCAGTATTTTTGCACAGCAGTAGCAAACAGGGCTTTGAGGCAGAGCAGGAGGGAGGCAGCAGCCCTGCCAGGGCACTCTGCCGCTGCGGTTCTGCCCCGGGGGGCAGTGCAGGCGGGCAAGGGAAGGGATGCCGGCACAGGCAATGCCAGGGAGCTGCCAAATCCCTTCTGGCAGTGCCGTCCACATCCCACAGCACCCTCCCCGGCTCTGCTCCAGTTGCCAAGGTGCAGAATAGGTAAAACCTTAAACCTGACGTATTTTTCTGATCAGGGCAACAACCAAACGTACAAAACCCCAACCCTTCTCAGGGCACACGGGCATGCTGAGAGCAATGTACTCACAGTACCTGTCAGCCTGGTCAGGCTTGGGCTTGCTACTACAAACAGAAATTAGGACCCACATCTCCCTCCTAAAACCCCAGAGATGTTAAGCTCAACACCATCAGGAGGGGCGGCAGCTCAGGGAACATGTGCTTCCCTCCAAGAACATTTTAACGCTTATCAGAAAAGAAACACGTACTCCCTGACTCAAGGGATTTCTCCTCCCTGCTGTCATATGGTTTCGTTTTTTTTTTCTAATAAACACATTGCCTTTCAAAAAGCAATTTTTAAAATTTTTAAAAGCAGAATGCTACCACGGCCAAAACATCCCATGTCCCACGGTCATACTGGGACTGGAAGGACCAAGCAACTTGAATCCAGACAGCTTCCCAGCCAGCAAGTGCACAGAAACGTAGACAGCATCACAGCCCCCGACCCAGGGAATAGTACTTCTCAGCTTCAAAAGGTCAGCTCACCATGGAGCCACCAAAAAGCCGGCAATAAAAGTCATGTTCTCATTTTTCCACACACAAAAAAGGTACACAGGGCGGTTCACACAGCCTGGTATGAAAAACCCTTTATCAGAAACAGACAGAGTGAGGAGAAGCACAGTCCCATCCTCACTCCAAAGTGGCCACAGGTTTTGCCACAGCTCCTGCAATGGCGCAGCAGCACGAGTGCCTACCCCGACTGCCGCCATCATACCCAAGCTCTGTGTCCTCCTGTCCCACTGTCACACCAACAGGGACCTGCTGGTCCTGTAGTGGCTTTGGGCCAGTGCGAGAGCTGGGACCCGGTTACCCTTGTTCAGAGCCCAGAGTATCCTTCAGCATTAACCAAGTAGCAGACTCAAATATTCCCTCCAGCAGTAACTCGAGCATCATTCATCAGCAGTGACTGCTCTCAAAGCAGCACATCGCCAGGAGAAGCGCTGCGAGAAGGCACCCGTCACCCTTCCATGAGGCTCCCCCCCGAGCTGCCTGCCATCCACAGAGTGCAGCAGATGCTCCATGGCAAGCCCTCGCCTAGGGCTCGGCAAGTCTATTTTGGGATCTCATATGTCAGTCGTTTACGAGTGGATAGAGTTCCCAAAGCAAATGCCATAAACATGAGGAGAGGAATCAGTGCTGGAGCTCTCCTGCAACACAAGGAGGATGTCTTCTGGGCAGGACACACACTTCTTTACCTGTGTGCAGGAGCAGCTTGCTTTTACAGATGCTTCTCTCCAGGGGTTGCTCAGCTGGGCACATCTTGCCCTTCAAACAACCAGGTACCAGATCCCCAGCTGCCCATGAAACAACTTCCTAAACAGGGAACAAACTATTCTAGCCCTCAGCAGGGTGAAGAAAAAACTTGTATCATTTACCCAAGTAAACACACCTACCTCCTTTTGAGAGGCACCAATTTCTCTGCACTCTTCTAGTCTTTTCAACACAGCTCGGGCATCAGAAAGGGCCTCAGAGAAAACACTTTCATATTGAAGAAAGAAATCCAGTTTACAGCTTTTGCTCTCTGCTGCTGTGTGAGAGAAACAAGATGAGTTATTTGCTAATTGAAGGGACTCACAGAAAGCATGATGTGATTGAAAAGCATCAGTTTGTAACCAGCACATCAGCTATAATAGGGGAACTGTGACTCACAAATCCCTTCTAAAGATATCACGCAGCCTGGAGGGAAAACCAACAGTTTATTTAACACCAGTTAAAAATGGAACATTTATTTTAAACCCAGTGCAGCCTCCATTTCCCTCCCATGCTGAACAGGAGTTTAAAGGATAAGGTAGCATTAGCAGGCAACTCTGCTCACTTAATATTACACAGATTGCCTTCCAACCTCACATCCCGCACTGACGCAGATCCCACTGTACGTCAGGTGCAACCACACGCAGGGGTAAGGAAATTTTTGCTCACTCCGGTTCTGGTAAAGTGAGCATTCCGGTGAGAATGAAGGAATTGCAAAGGCCAAAGGGAGTATCGCACAGTGCCAAAGGAATAAAGCGCCTGCAGCAAAGGAGGGTTCGTGCTGGCACTGCTCCCAACCCAGGACAAACTAAAAAGAACAAACACAGAGGAAAAGATCCCCCATAAGAGGCAAACATGAGCCAAAAGAGTTGCAAATAAGAGGGAATGCTGTGCCCAGACCCATAAAGTCTCACCTAAATCCCTGGCTCCTTCTTTCTCCTCCGGAGGCTCAGCAAGCTCCTCTTCTGCACTGCCATCCTGCTCAGGCTGAGCAGGGCGAGAGCCTGAATCCTCCCGCAGGGATCTGGAGTCACTCAGCGGCATCGCATCCTGAAGAACCCAGGTGTGATTCATGGCAAGTTCCTGACCAGGAGCAGAAACATCTGCTTCCATTTCTGCTTCTACAGTGACAGGAGAAGGGGAAACTCTCTGAGGGATGAGGGTATCTGTTTTTCCTTCAGCAGGTTTTTCAGACTGAGGCAGGTTATCAGCTTCAGCATGGTTTTCTGATGAGTCTGCTGCCTGGCCGGAGACTCCTCTCACCACCGGGTCCTGAGCCGAACAGCTGATGAGGTCCCTGAGGAGGTTTTTGCAACTAACAGCCACATCAAACATCTGCAGACTATCTGCCACAGAGATTACTTTGGTGAAATTGTGTTTCCCCAGTGGGAGTTTACCACTATACATCATCTCCAACAAGAGACCAAACTCCTCCGGGGTCACCACGGAAGCATCAATGGAGATGGTGTCCGTGCTGTCCAACAGGGATTTAAAAAGCAGGCTGGCAGCAGCCAAAACCACCTTGTGCGCTCTAAAATGAATGTTCCCAATGAAGATGGTGCAATCGCAGAACCGCTGCTCCCTGCAGAGAGCACAGAGCTGCTGCAGCAGCTGCCTGCTGTAACCAGGAAGCTCCATGGCACCAGAAGCTCCTGGGCTCCTCTTACTGTGGTCTCCACTCCGCTTCCACAAAGCCCAGCTAGCGAAAAAACAAAGGATCCCATTAGCACTTTGCTCAGATACTAGCAAGACAGACAGAAAGAGTACACAAAAATTACTTTTTGGTTTACACCTCCTAGTAGCTCACTGTGCTGCAGTTCAGTGCTTACAGCAAGAAGGCGGCCCTTCTGAACTCACGCTCCCCAAATTCAGCAACTTACCTCGCTACAGCTGAAGAGTCTAGATATTGCTCAAATAAAAATACTTCAGAAAGAGCCTGGAAATGAGTACTGAGTCCCAGGATTTATAAAATGGAGAAGAAAACTCCCTGATGTGCCCCTGTCAAGAGCTGAAGGTTTGAATGTTCTTCAGATCAGGCACCGATGCTGAATTCAGGAGCTGGTTTCGAAAAAGCAGGCGGGGAAGCAGCACAGAGGGACCTGTTCAGACCATCTTCCAAACACAGAGGAGAATCTGAGGTGTTGGTTTTGACCTGCAAAGCACAAAGTGGTTTGGAACCAGTTAATTTTCTCCCCACATCACTGCTAAGCTCAGCAGGGGCACGCAAGCGTTGGAGACTGAGGTCTGCTCCCAGCCCAGGGCTTTCAGCACACCCTCCTCAGCACCCCCCTCTCAGCACACCATGGCCCAAACTCATTGATTTACAAGGCTTTTCCCCCAAGCTATAATTTCTTGCAGAAGTCCACAGCCCTAATCCCATTTACCAGAACTTCCCTTTGACTTTTTCCCCCCACCATTGCAGGAGGGAGTACAGATAAGACATCTGGCAACAGATTTTTTATCAGCAGGATATCTGGAGTTTTTATCTAAACTAGACAAGATGAAGATGTTACTACTTTGTCCACCCACTAGGATGCCTACTGCTGGTGCTGGCACTGATGCTGAAACAAAACAGTGTGAGCACCAGAGGAAGAGCACCTGGATGGACACGATTTGCATAACCTTCAACTGCTTAACATCTTTGCACCCAGCTTCCTACTCCTGTAGAGAACAGGAGCAATATTGCCTATCATCAGGGCAGGAGCTTTAATGAGCTGAGGCTCATACACCACCTTTAAGCACTGCCTCGCACAAAAGCAGACTCGGAGCAACTCCCAGCTTGTACCAAATTGCCAGTGGCGAGCAGATACTGGGCTCAGGTTGGGGTCTCACTCCTGCAGGGCGCCAGCCCCTCTGGAGTTCAGACTCTGTGGGAAGCAGGACCTCCTGCCCGCAGGCAGGACCCCGGCTGTCCTTCTGCTGGGCACTGCCTGCGCTGGCTGTGGGAGACAGGCTTCAAGACAAGAGACATCGCTTCATATCAAAGCTCCAGCCAGCTGAGCAACTGGTTGGTGGATACCACCCGTGCATGGGAGCTCTCCTGCCCAGCCAAGAGCTCCTCTGTGCTTTACAGATGAAGTAACTTGCTTTTCAGTCACCAGGATAAGATCACAGATGGTTCTGACATCAGCTCAAAGCAGTGTCATGCTCTCCATCTGAATGCCTTTGAAGAAAGAGCGCAGGGCAGGTGGGTCCTTTTCTGGAAGACACGGAACCTAAGCAGTCACTGGCACCCACCCTCCTGCTTCCCAGGAGCTTCCCTGTGTACACCGCCACCACAGGCTCTGCTCTGCAGCTCGTCTCTGCTACTTTGCCCATTCCAGATCCACAGGGCCGGCCGCCTGCACTTCCAGCCTATCAAATACACGGGCCCTGCTCTCCTCCCACGCTGCTGTAAATCACCAGTAACCAGGCTGCCATCAGTGGAGCTGCTGCTGGTCGTGGGAGAAGAAAAAGACCCGTTTCTTTTGCCAGGCTCAATGTAATAGCTGTTTTAGTCCACCCACTCCTTCCCTGGAGCTGAAGGACTTCCAGTATCTGAGATGAAATTGGGTCTGCTGGTTAAATAATAATAGCTGTGGCTCTTCCTACAAAAGGACAAGCAGGGAACATCAATGTCCTGGAAGAAATGTCTGCTCACTTTGCCACGAACAGCCTTCTGCATAAAACCTCTCGCTTCCACTGTGGCAAGCTGGAAGAAGCAGCAGCACCTTCTGCTCCCTCTATTGCTGGCGAGAATATAAAAGATATATTTGACCATGATAGCTCAAAACACTGAAGCTCTAAGCAGCCCAGCAGCACCTCCCCTTCTTTATTACAGCAACTCAGAGCACTGGAAAATGTGTCCTGAGCAATTAGATCAGACTTATTTGTTTAAATACATTTTACTTCTTTAATTATAGACACCTGAAGACCCAGTACTACCAAAGAGAATGGACATTTTTTAACGAGGGGTGATGGCCAAGACCATCCTCAAGGCAATTGCTCCCTACTTAGAACATGCTTCAGGCTTTTATTCAAAGCTTATGGCAGAAGGGACCACCAGCAGCAATGTGATTTCTCATTTGTCACTGCCTCCTAGATTTCCAGACTCAGTAAATGGGGTTTGGCTTAAGCTTCTCTTCCAGCAAGGTGCCCACTCGTGATTACAAGGGATTTTTAGGGGAGGACCCTCCACTGCCATAGTTACTCTAACTGTTAAATTACATGCCTCGTTTCTCACCTGAATTTCTCTGGCTTCATCTCCCAGCCATCTTCTAGAAGGCTTTCAGGAGATCTGGCAGGGTGACTGAGCATCTCTCTGAGAGCAGGTAACTAATACTACAGCAGCAAAGAGTGCCTGCAGGGCACAAGCCATCTGCCTCTGCCAGCACCACGGGTAAGAAAAAGCCATTTCTTACTTTTTCAGCTTAAAGCTGCTTCTCTGCACCTTCTCTGGAGGCAGACTCACCGGGGACTTCTTACAAATTTCAAACTTCAGGTAAAATGTGGTTTAAGTGGGCTGCTTCTGGGACCTCTCACACCCGAGCCACACAAGCACAGCCCTCTTCCAAACACCAGCTCACATGAGTCAGAAGCGGGGGCAAAGGAGACAGAGGTACTTGCTCATCTCACTTGCTCAACACCTTGAGCCTGGTCCTGCCACCTTCCCAGGGAGAGCATGGAGGTGGCTCAAGAGTTTTCATTCCATTGATTTCCAATGACACTGTGAAGTCAATCAATTTGAGCTAAATTTTCAAAAGTGCCTCAAATTCCTAAGGCTCTACTTGACCACATGTCAATAAATGTCTTCCTGTCATCCTTCAGCAGCAGTTACCACCCATGACTGCTCTCGGGTCACCTACTTAGAATCATAGAATCATCCAGGTTGGAAGGGACCTTCAAGATCATCTAGTCCAAC